>APFE030230112.1:291905-307446 GCA_000404065.3 Pinus taeda
TTTATGAGGCACAATAATAACAATATGGGGACTACATGGGCACAACAATACAATAAGGGGGTTGCACTAATAACAATAAGGGGCTACACTAGTAGTATTGAGACCTAACATGCCCCTCTCCTCCAAAAAAGTGTTGTCCTCAACGCTTGAGTAGTTCTGGATGCTTCTGTATAAAATTCTTGTCCTCCCATGTGGAATATTTAGCAGGTAAGTTCTTCCACTTGATGAGATACTATGAAATTGATTAATTTCGTAGGTGCGGGTTCTTGATTCTGTGACTACTTTAGGTTCCAATATGATTTTTCCTTCCTCCTCAAGTTTCGACAATATTGTTTGAACTGGTAGCTTGTCACCTATAACTTTCTTTAAGCACGAAACATGGAGAACTAGGGGCACTTGGGAAGATGCAGGAAGCTCTAATTTGTATGCCATAATACCAATATTTTGCAACAACTTGTAAGGACCATAGTACTTTAGTGATAATTTAATATCCTTCTTAGCTTTCTTGAGGGACATTTTTTTGTATGGTTGTAGCTGTAAAAATACCCAGTCACCTATATCAAAATTTATTTCCCTGCCATGTTGATCTGCCTGTTGTTTGATTCGATTTTGCACCAAAGTGAGATTATCCTTTAAGAGTTGGAGAACTTGTTGTTGATGCTCGATGTGATCTTCCACTACTTGAACCTTAGAATGATTGTCCCGTACCTTTTAGAGATCAGGAGAAATAGATGATTTCATTGTTTGAACCTCTAGTGAACATAATTGTTCAATTACGCCCCGTTGTTCTTTCTTTAGAAGTTTTGTCATGCCATTAGAGATGATTATCTTTCTTGGTTTCTCTGCGATATGCCTTAATGCAGCTTCCTTTCCTTCCCAAAACAAATTCGAGAAAAGTTCTTAAAAACTGAAAGCTATTGTCCCCAAAGACTATAACCATTGGATTCCTAGTACAACATCAACACCACCCATTGGAATGGAAATCATTTGACTATTCAAGACAAAATATCCCATGGATAGCTTGATATTATGACACTCTCCAAAGAAATTTATGGTTCCTCCATTTCCAGCCATTACTTGACACTCTGGTGCTGGATACAGGAAGCAATTCAATTCTTTGGCTATCTTACAATGAATAAAATTATGGATAATACCTAAATCAATCAACACTATTATCTTTTTCTTCTTGATATGTCCTTTTATCTTGAGAGTTTGAGGAGTGGTAATTCCTATCAATGCATTACAAGATATGGTTAGATTCATTTCTTCTTTCTTTGGGGTTGGTTCTTAGTGTATATCTTATTCTTTTGACATTTCTTGTTCCTTTTCTTCCTCATATTCCTCATCTATGTAAATTAATTTCTGCTCAGCACACTTTTGTCTTTTAGTGTATTTTCTATCACAACTGTAACAAAGCCCTTTTGATTTTTTTTGTTCCAATTGTTGTGGTGTCAATCTTGTAGGTTGTGGAAGGCTATGAGCAACAACACTTCCATCTGTATAGTTATGAGTGGTAGGCTTCCTTGTTTCCATAATTTTTCTTTCAATTTTCCTTGCCAACCTGAATGCCTTCTCCAATGAATCAAGTTCCCAAAGGCGAACCTCCTGTTGGATGTTATCCTTTAAAGTCACTATGAAGACTTCAATCCTATGCTTCTCTGGAATTTCATTTACCCTTATATTCAACTTTTGGAAGTCAATGTGGTTTGCCATTGAACCCTTTTTTTTTATATTTATAAATTGGCTAAAGAAGGTGTTGCTCTTTGTATCCTTATAATGTGCTATCATTTCCTCCATCAATATTGACCAATTGACAAGTGGTTTATGAGAACAAATCCCTCTAACCATAACAAATGATTTGGTTCTAAATATAAAGATGCAATACGTACCTTTTATGACGGTTGCACATCATGTAGATATAAATATTGTTCCATATGTAGTATTCATATTATGGGATCCTTGCCATCAAAATTCCTCATATTGATCTTTAGAATATGGTAGGTCTTCAATCCAACGTTAGATTCTATGAAATCACCATTAACATTTCTTTTTTTCTCATCATGAGTTTCCTCTACTACCTTCTTGTCATTAAGAAGCCTTTCTTGTAGCAACTTTGTCCAACCTTCCTTCAAACCTTTCATGTATTTCTTCAAATCTTCCATGTTGCCTTTCAATTCTGCTTCTATACCATTGATATTAGCTTCCACGCCATAGATAAAACTCAAATCATCCCTCCAATTTTGCTTACTAGGTGTTTCTATTTTCTTGATTCGAGTCATTCTTTTTCTTTCTTTTAGGAGCTCGATCTTGAATCTGTTATATCTTTGTAAATTCAGGTCTCAAAAATTTGAAATTTTGTCATGTGGTATCCATATAAGTCCACTTTCCCACCCCACAAGTCTGATCGAGATTGGATTCTCCAATAAAGAGTTATGCTCAATCTCCCATGATGGCTTGATTATAGACTAGTTCAATAGAGCGAACTTGTATGATGCACCACGTGTCACTGTTTTAACCTTCACCCCAGAAAATGATATCAAGAAAATTACAGTCCATCCTCTTTCTGTCACTTTTTATGAAATTTGAATTCAATGAGTTGTGACGATTTTCCCTAGGTCACATGTTTGAGATGGAGTTCTGGAGCCTGCAAGAACCCTAACTTCCTTAGCTCATATATCTGAAAATATAGTGAGATGAGCTCTGAAATTCAGACACGAGGTTCATTAATATTTCAGCTCAAATTTGTTTTAATTTCAGCTTCTGAAACTTTGTAGAAAAAAAATTATAGAGAAAATTCCATGATGATCTGTTTGAAGCAATGAAACCCTAGAATCCAAAACTCTTATACCAAATGTTATGCAACCAACTCATAAAATAAAAGAAGAGATAGATCAACGACTTAAAAATTAGCCTCTTCGAGGGGGCAACCTCCTTTACATTACACATATGAACAATTATTCCATGATACAAATAAAAAGACTTCCTTTCTATATATAGGAGCCTAAGGGGTCACAATATAATCAGAGTCTACATAACAATAATATTGTAAGGGCACAATAATAACTATAGTGGGCTTCTATGGGGCACAATAAGAACAATATGGAGACTACATGGGCATAACAATACAATAAGGGGGTTACACTAATAAGAATAAGGGGCTACACTAGTAGTATAGGGACCTAAAAACCTTCCTTCTTTCTCTCCTTTTTTCTAAGAGTGGCTTCTTTCTCTGCCCCTAATTCCTTGTTATGGATTCATTAAGGGGCTATTTGAAAGATCTCTTCCAATGGCCTTTGAGAATCTAACTCTTTATCCTTCTCTACATGTGCACTTCTAACTTATTTATTTGTGTGATGACATACTCTCCTATGTGGTTTTTCATGGATTATCTTTTCACCCTAATTTTTTTTTACAAATCCAAAAACCGAATATCCTGGAAAATTCCTGGTGTTTCTACATGAATGAAACACCTCTTTTCTTGGACCCTTAACATCTCTTTCCACCCCATTTTTTGACTTATCCTCTGCTGGAACAAAATGTTCTTGTGGAATCGTTCCTACTTTCAGAGACATGAAACTATCCTCTTCTTCAAATCTTTGATCCTCCTCTATGGCTTGGAAAACAAGGTCGTCTCCCAAATTTAGGAATCCTTCTGATTCCTTTTTATCTACATCTTCTTGCCTCTCATGAGCATTTTCCTTTGCTTCTTCTTGAGTTGCATCTCCTTTATGAAGATCACCCTCTGAAGAGGTGAATGGGTTCGCAAATCTAGATTATTTATCAAACTCTACTTCTCTTTCCTATTAGATTGGATCTGTTGGATTCTTAGTTGAGGAGGTGTGAGTCTCCTAGGAATTTAGAGCTTGGACCTTCTGAGATGCTTGTTGATTCATGCCGTTTCTCTTGCCTTGAGTTTTCTGTTATACTCCATCTTCTTGGATATTTGTAGTTTCTCCTTTTTTGGGGAAATTTCTTGAAAAGTGCCCATGTTCATGACGATGAATACACAAATGGTGTTTGATCATAATCTGTAGGTTGGATAAATGACTAGTTCTCAAGAGAGAGAGTTGGATTTCTTTAGGAATACCTTTCTCTAAATCAACTTCAACACAAATCCTAGCATAAACATACATTTAAATAATTGACAATTTCCCTTTATATATATTTTCCCAATGCATTTCCAATATTTCTCAAGGTTATCTTCGTCGCAATAGTGAAGAGGGAGATGTGGTAATTTTACCCAAATTGGAACAACACATGGGGCATTTTTATCCAGATTGAAATCTAGTGCCTATTATTCTCATTCTTGAATTTAACACCTTTCAATCCATTATGAACTAATGTGTTGAAGGAAGCAACTGAGAGGATGTGGAGCATGACTGGGGAGATGCTTAAGAGGAGGGCGGAGATATGGACCCCCCCATGGTGGCTTCCATTTCTCAAAACCCTAGATTTTTTGCACAACTATTCCTGTTGCGTGGGTTGGTTTTAATATAATCTTATTACTTTCTAATTATTAGAAAATGGTTGTGACAACATTAGAGATATGTGGATCTGATTTGATTATTGGTAAAGTTAGTTGTTTTATGAATAAGAGTGCCATCTCCATTTCCAAAGGAGGACTCTTCGAGCATAAATTTAGATTATGGCCAGGAATAAACTACATTTCTTGAGATATTGTGTCCATATAGATTCTTGTTTTATTATAAGTTGTAGTCTTATTAATTTATTTATGTTGTAGATCAATAATAACATTCAATTCTACAAAGGCAAGGGCCACCGCAAGAGAACATATTGTTTTTTAATATAGGATATCCTTTAATTTCATTTTTACAATATGATTTATTATTATGCAAGTGTATTTTGTTTCCTAATTCACCAACAATGAAATTGTGATCTTTGGAAAGTTGGAAAGTATGAGATTAACAAAGATATAACTTGTTGATAACAAGATCCTAGTAGTAATATTAGTGCCCAAGTACATGACTCTAAGCAAGAGTGGTTGAAATAGATTTAATTTCATGCAAGTGTGTTTCATTTCCAAAAAAATCCATTTATCTTCCTTTATTTGTATAATACTTTTACTTCAGATCATATTACAAATAATATGATTCTACACATATTGTGCTTGCATTTCATAAGTTTATGAACTTTGGATTGATAAATAAATGTAACAAAGATTTAGACATATAAACATTTTTGGCATCGTTTCTATGGAAATGCTAAAATGGTTAGGTAATTTGTAGTTTCTTGCATTTTGCAAAATTTATGAGGTTATATTTCTCTAACAAGCATGATAATTTCTAGGCATACATGAATAAACTTAGACAAACATATTTCTTGGTAAACTATTCCAATCATTCCCACTGGTGGTGAAGTAAGAACCACCTCATCCACCAAATATTGGTAGGAAGATCCATAATTGAAGGAATGTATATAAAGGTAGAAGAAAATGAAGAATAAGGATGTTTCTCAAAGGAAAATCAAACACGTCAAGATACACTATTGAAGTATTTGATTTTTCTTGTTTACATTTGTATAATGAATTGACACTTGTTATAAATCCATCAATTTAGTACCACAAGTTTCTTAAAGGTCATGTTTAAGATCTACGAGACATGTATTAGAGATTTTTGATGGGTACTATTATTATATCATCATAATAAACAAACTCACAAAAAATCTGAAACACCCACATCATATTTTAGGAGAAAATGGTCATTTGTGAAATGTTGTACCAAATTGACTTCGAAAACCTCTTCAAAATAGATTTGGGACGACCAATATTTGAGGACCAAAAGAGGAAATTAAAAAAAAAAATATTTGTAGGTAAGATATCCCTCAGAATATGGTTTTCAATTCAACTTGAATCAACTAATTTTGATGTCATATGCAAAAGCTACACTCAAATTAGTAACTACTTCTAATGAAATCTACATTTTGACAATTCTACATCTTGATTGATTATTAACATATTTCAAATATCAAATCATTACATATTTAGAACTTGTTTATCAATGATAGAGGAATTCAATTCTAGTTTAATTAACAACTTGAATTATTCCATTTTGAAGCTAGGTGAAAAAGTTATGCCACATTTAGTTACTACATGTATTAAAACAAACACAATTAAACTTTGCCTCCTAGGTCTATTCATCAACATTTTTATGATACCAAATCAAGAAAAATTAAGAACTTGTTTCTAAGGGAGATACAAAATTGAATGTATTTTAATCTCCAAGTGTAATCACATTGATCTCACCTCTAATGAAAATCTTATGCTCCAAATAATGATTGTTGGTGGAGGCAGAAATTCACAAACAACTAGATCAAGCAAGTTATTTCTCAACATGTTTGACACATCATTTAAAATTACTTTAAAAACATATTTATCAATGAAATATTGTTGGGAGATCTAGGTTGGCCACCACTTCTCAAAAGTAAACAAATGCATTTTTCTTCATCTATCTTATTTGGATTTATTTTATATGCATTTTTTTTAATTTCCTTTTTCATGTTTCTTGGAAAAATAATAAATTATCGCTTTTCTTCCACTATCATCTCATGTTTTATTGCAATTAAATGCTTAGTTTTTGTAGGTCCTGGGAGAATCCAAGGGGTCAAATCTATGGACAAGTGGTTTTCAAAAATAAAAAACTGAAGAATCATGAATGAGGATGACATCCAAGAAAAGAAAGTAATTCTAAAAACACCATGTTCAAAGCACAAGTGCCTTGGAGCCCACGACAAAAGTTGTAGTTGCTGACCAACAACACCAACAACACCAAATATTTCAAGATGGATTCAGATTAAGTTGAAGGAAAATGAAGAAAGATATGAAAACTAAGTGAGATCACTATCAAATAAAAGTCAATTTAGATCCACTATACCATCAGTACATATGAATTCTTCTCAAAGTTCTAATGTCCATCCTACTTATTCACTATGTAATGCCCATATCTTTCTCCTTGTTCCAAAAAACATATTGAAGTTAATGAAATTTCTTTTGTTAATATGGTCAATCTAAATCAAATATCTATCATGACCACTACTGCTACATGAATTCAACTATTTTTACCTTCACAAATTTTCCATACCACAATACTCCATCCACCCTTAACTCATACAATAACATAACTTAGCTCCTTTACAAAGTTGTGTTACCTCACTATTCTATATTTTTTCCTCAAGTAAAATTTAGGGCAAACACTTGTCTGAGACACCATCAAACCTTCAAGTGCTTGCAAGCCAACTTTTTGGAAGGCATTCCCTGGGTATAAAAATTGTCATTGTGAAAACCCTTTCAGGGACAATCAAATAAGTATTGCTTCAAAACCAACTTTTTGAAGAACAATATTTATAAATAATGAAAGTGAAATGAAAATTACATCTTCTTTCCATTACTTTTTACATCATAGATTCACAAACTTGTTTCTCCATCAGAAGAATATTTCATATCTCATTTTATAGAGGGTGGATGCTCCAAATATCATGCTACCAATCCCAAGGTCCAAGAACCAAACGGTCCAAGTTCTACTCATTCAACTCAGTTCAACATACCATTATGGACGAACTCAACTTACTTTATTCCTAGGATATCATCTACTTATTATAGATCTGATGGACTTCTTAGGTATAGGTATACACATGAATCATGTAGTCATTATTAAGGACATGTGATTAAGATGTATGAAAATATTTGGATATTTGGATGAGTTTCTCCTATTATTATATGTATTAGAGTTGTGCTCTGCACTCACTTTGTTGTACATGATGTGTATTCTACATTTTTATGTATTTGGATTGGAATATTTGGTATCAAAGCATACAAACCTAGGGTTTTTATACTTCAAAGAGGTCTTATTGGAATTTTCATTGTAACTTTGTTTTTCTTTTTTTATAGTAAGTATTAGAAAGTGATATTTGGACCATATGAGGAGAAATATTGGGGAGACTATGGAATAAAATTTCATGTATCTATTTCATATACTTTCATAGATATGCTCTAAGGAATTTAGGGTTCATGAATGCTCCTAGAATTAGTTTCAAACATGTCAGTTTGGAATTTTTGCTATAACATTTGTTATGGAATGTTCCATATGGTGAAATTTAGATCTTATTGAGGTGAGATTGTGTAAAGCATTTGGTTAAAATTTTAGATCTTTCTTCATCCTGCTTTTAAAGATATGCTCTAAGGAATTTTGGGTTCTTGAATGCTTTTGAAATCAATTTCAACTAGGCCAGTTTGGCATTTTGATATAACTTTTTTCTAGGACATTTTAGATGGTGAGATATGGAACATATTGAGACAGTATTTTGGGGATTATTTAGTTAAAATTTCAGAGTTTTCTTTGTTATACTTTCTTAGATGTACTCTATGGAAGTTAGGGTTTAAAGGATCTTGAAATCAGTTTCAAACAAGTGAGCTTGGTAGTTTTACTATAATGTTTTTTTGTAATACTTGATACAATGAAATTTTTAGAGATTTGAGGAGACATAATAAAGGACCTTCATAAAAATTTCATAATCATATTTGAAGTATTGGACATGTGGCATGCTATACAAGTTTTCTTTTGGGAAGAAACCAAAAAAAAAAAAAAAAAATGTCTTGGGAAAGTTACCCTAACTTTTACTCGATACATAAAAATTTGGCATGTAGTACTCTCATGCTTATTCTATACAATTATTCAAACTCATAAAAGGGCCAAAATTTCATAGATACACTAGAATTAATGTTAGCTAAAAGGATATAATCCATAATAGTGTTTTAAAAGGTATTTTACCTTAAAACTACCATAACTTTTGATTGGGATGTCCGATTTAGGTGATGCAAAAGCCATGGGAAAGAGAAAACATAGAAAAATATGTGTGAGAAAAGATGATAACTATTATATATATTATTTCTAATATATTGAAGTTGTAATATAAGGATGTGGGTTAGACCTAAATTAAGAAGTAATGGCAATGCCTAAACTTAGTGGAGGTGAAGATAAAGATGCAATCAATCCCAAAGAATGGTTGAGGATGGTAAAAGAATCTATTAATTATCCTTTAGGGGAAAGTAATTATTTTATTGACGAAGATCATGAGTGGTGGTGGAGTTTTGACATGGATACTAGATGGAATATTAAATGGAAAGCAATTTTTTTCCAATAAATGGATAAAAGATAACAAAATGGAGACATTGTATAAAATTCAAGATGAATTAAAAGAAGCCAAAAAATATATCATGAAGAAAGGTGATGGAGTATCTAAGATACAAAACCTTATTGAAGCACCCATTAAGGAGATTGAGAAAAAAAAAACAGGGAAAAAGTAGCAAGGGGAATTGGAAAAATGATGACTCAAGAAAACAATTGAAAAAGAAAGATGAAGAAACATATAAATTACAAAACCATAACATAAAACTACTAGATGATATTAGTATATTGAAACAAGAAAAGAAGAATTGTCTAAGTAAAGAATATACAAGGATCATAGGTGAAAATACTTCCAAAAGAATTGGAGATAAAATTCATAAGAAGGTTGAAGAAGCCTATACACAGATGTGGTAAAATTAGAAATGCATTCTAGGACTGAAGAAGGACACTAGAATTTGATAGACATTACAGCTTCAGAAAGATAATTAAGACTAGATTCACGAACGTATCCAAAAGATACTTGAAGAAGTTGAACTCCATCTAGAGTATGTGTATGTAAAATATCATGGTAATATCTCCAAGGCTAGAGTAATCAAATATCATGAAAAGGAAAGGGAGGAGGTCATTATCTCTAAAAATAAGGTAGAGTTAATGTGTATACTAAGTAAAGGAAATCCATCAAATGTGAAACCATATCGACATCCTCATTACCAGGAAAAAATCCAAGGAAGACATGAAGATCGATATCAACATTATCAAGGTAGACAAGAAGATTGATATCATCATTCTCAGGGAAGCAAATGGAATTCTCATCAAAATTCATGGAACATGGAATCACTAAATCATTATTCAATATGATGTTACCAAAGACCAACAACTACTACAAATTAGACAAGTGCCGACAAAAATACGTGGAATCAAACGAAAGAAAACTATGCAACAACCATTTGTCAAGGAAAAAGACAAAGAAAAATTGAGTTTTGATTAATGGATCATAAGCGGTGGAACGAAGAGTGTATGAATATAAGGAAATCCTATTATTTGGTTTCATCACATGTAACACCCTTAATTGCAAAGCTTTGAGGAAAAAATGTTTCGAAGCACAATACTGTGTTATGATCCTAATGGGGGGCATATGTTTGGTTAAGTGTATGTAGTATAACAGCAAAAAGGGGCATATATGGGGTTTAATATGCATGTAACGTTTAACTGTACATATATTATGGATAGCCTAATAATGAAGGGACCACATATGCAATGTGTAAATATGTATATATAGGGATCATGTAGTCATTATTTAGGACATGTGATTTGGATGTATGGCTCTTTTTGGGTATTTGGAGGAGTTTCTCTTATTACTATCTATATTGGATTTGTGCTTCATGATGACATGATTGTATATTGTGTTTACTTTTGATTTTTATGTATTTGGATCATAACAACATTCCATATTTGTAAAATTCTTATGATGACAAAATCAACCTTTAGTTTTGTAGTCGGGGGAGGTTGTCATTCACACCTTTTAGATACATTTTCTTTTGTTTTTCCATTATTACTGGACTTCATTGTGAAAATGTTTATATACATGTTGTCACATGTATTTATTGTTGTTACAAGAAAATAACACCCTAATACATTAACACAACCTTGAATTAAAATCCGGTGGTTGGAGGATGTTTACTTTGACACCTCTTAGATCATAAAAAATTCAAACTAGGTGTTCAGGGAAAAACATTCAAAGGAAATTCAAAACAAATTTTAGAAGGCTCCTAGAATTTTGTAGCAGTAACTACCAAAACTCTGTAACTAACTAAATTTAGCCATTTTGTATGTTTGAATACACAAACTTTGCCAAATCGAATTCGGCTATGTGGATTTTATGCATAGAATCCACAAGATGGTTCAACACCTATCGAATATATTGCAAACTTAGCATGGAGTGTGTTAGCTGAAAGTCAAACCAAAAGTAAAACTTGGTAGTTTCACAACAATCAAATGTACTTCAAGGACAATTTTTTCACATTATTGGCACTTAATTGAGGCCAAATGAAGACAAACTAATACATGGGTTTTATGTCCAATATAACCATTTAAGTAACGACATGTACAAAATTCTCAAAAAGTGCATAAGGAAGGTTATACAAATGTATTTTTAACATAATTTTCAATGTTTACCATTGTGTACAAGAAATGAATAATTTAAGTATTTTTGTGCACAGTGGTACCTTTTATTCATCAAAATAAACATTTGGAATTACATTATGATAGAAAGGGTAGAAACATACCTTCTCCCTTTTAAAGCACTCAATTTGGTCTTAAAATGAGCCCAGGGTATACATTTTTGTGCATATGTTTATAAAAACCAAAAAGGCAAAAATGGTCATTTGGATGGATTCCTCGCAAGTAAATGAATTTAACGTTAGGCATCTCAGAGCTATGAAATTATAAAAAAATGATTGTGGTTGGTACAACCCTTTTGGTTGGTTCCATTTTAATGCTATGATCTTTATTACAAAATAAATTTGCAATAGTTTTCACTAATATTAAAGTAGAGATGCAAGCACTTGCTCTTCTTGCAACCATTGTGTTAAGTGATTTGGCCATTATTTCCTATGGATTTTTTATTTTGTTAGCAAGAAGAACATGCGGGACTTCTTCATTTCTATATAATGTGAAACTTCTGCAACATTGTTATTGAAATTTTTTGAACTAATACCCATTTTGGCATTAGCAAGAAATATGCTCATCTTCAAACTTGTAGTGGTTTTTTGTCTAGTAAGCATATTTAAATGAAGAGAATACCTTTAAATGAAGATAGCTTAGCCCTTCTACTAGAAGAAAAATAAGCAACATGTGAGAAACTAGAAGAAGAGAACAAGCATTTAAAACATGAGTTTTTAAAGGTAAAGAAGGAAATGATCTCAAAAACATGCAAAGATGAAATTTTGTCCTTGAAAGTCAAATTAGAAGAAGCTAAACAAAAGGAAGAATTTCTTCAAGATTTGATCCATGAATGGGAAGATAATTGTCAGAGTTTTGAGGAAGAAGTCGTCTCTCTGAGAATGGATCTTAAGAAGGTGAAGATCGAGAAAAGTATAAGTGAAAAATTTACAGAAGGAACAAGAAAGCTATATCAAATTTTAAACAGTCAAAGGTCTTCAGGAAACAAAACAAGACTGGGATACTCCAACCACAAGAATCTTCTATGGGAAAGATGAACTTTAGGTCTGCAGGATTTGAGGAATCTCAGAGTTGTGCAAATATTTACCAAGAAAGAATAAATGGAGACAAAAATGATAACAAGCCAGAGAGGTGCCCATCACTGGAATAATAACTTCATCCACCCCAAGGAGCCACACCAATGGAGAATGAATCAATCAGCCAAACAACAAAGGTACCTTCATGCAAAAAATCATGAACTTTCCAACTTCATTCACTCTTATTTATTTTATGGTCATTGTTGTAAATGTCACATCTTTGGACATAAGGTTGTTGATTGTATAAGGATCAAAGTTGAAAGAGATGAAAACTCTAGATACAATAAGTATTAAGATTTTAGATCTCAAAACTGTCCTCTCAAAAATCGAAATGCCTTCTCTCCCCTAATGACTGATCTTGAATGTTTTAAGTATAATAATTTTAGGCACAAGGCAATTGAGTCAGAAGCATATTTGAGTACCCATCTAAGTCCCATAACACTTGGCATCCAACTTTTCAAAAAGATAAGGAGAATTGGAAACAAAAATCTGGAAAGAGCATGGAATGTGGACTTACTCTATCAGCACATAATCTAGAGAACATATGGTATGTGGATAGTGGTTTTTCCAAGCATATGACTCGCGATAACAACAAATTTTTATTGCTAAAAGAAAAGGGCAGAGGGAACAATGTCACTTTCGGTAACAATGCCCCAACAAGAATTAAAGGTAAGGGCACAGTGAGTCTTGATCAAAAGGCTAAATCCCAAAATGTGTTGTATGTAGAAGGTCTCAAGCATAACTTGCTTAATGTAAGATAGATGTGTGATAATGGCTATAATGTGGCCTTCCAATGCAAGGACTATGGGATCCGAAATGAAGAAAATAGAAAGCTGGTAGGAAAAGCAGTAAGAACTCATAATAATGTATGTGTGTTTGATGACTCTAGAGTAAGATGCTATTTGAGTAAGACGAATGAAGCTCGGTTATCATATGAATTTTGATAGTTTGATAAGGGTCAACAAGCTGGGAGTTGTGCAAGGATTTCCAAGACTATCAAACCTTGATAGTTCAATCTGTAAGTCATGTCAATTTGGGAAAAAAAACTAGGACTCATTTCAAGACAAAAGAGTTCTCTTCATCTAGACCACTAGAGCTAATTCACACACACACACACACACACACACACACACATATGTTGCCCAACTAGAGCAAAAAGCCCAAGAGGAGAAAGGTTTTTTTTTTTTTCTAGTAAGCATCTTTAAATGAAAAGAATATATATATAATTTTTTAATGAAAATTTATATAATAAAAAAAAATTTTAGTAATTTTATTTTATTTTTTAAAAATATTTATAATTTTATAAAGACATATTATGTATTGGCTCTTTGAGAGTTCTTATTATTATTATTATTATTACTTGCATAGGATCTTTTAAGGACAGGATCTAACTATTGAGCTCAGAGGGCAAATTTCTTTCCAACTGCAATTTAGTTTAAGTGAATAAAACAATGTGTAATTTTTCATTGTTTAAATTTTATTCTTGATTTTTATATATTTTTAAGTAGAGGTCAACATCAATTCATATTAAAATATATTTTTTTTTTAGGCTGGGGCGGGACTCTCTGATTTACATGTCCATTAAGTACCCCTCAACAGGGAAGGGTAGCCCAAGATTTGAACCCAAGACTTCCGGTTCGGTGAGACTTCATTTCCACGGCCATTGCCGCTTGAGCTACCCCATGTGGACAATTCATATTAAAATATTATTCATAACCTATATTGGATATTTTATTATATACAACATTAAAATATTCTCTTTTTTTTTTAACTTTTTTACTTCAATATAATAAAGTAATATTCAAATAAGTTAGTAACATCGATCTTCAAATAATTTATTTACATAACTTGTTAAATATTTTTTAATATATATATATTATATATTTATATTATATTTATATATAGATATTATATATATATATATAAATAGATTTTATATTTTTACTTTAATTACTTACTTGAAATTATATATGGACAACTAATTAAACATGCATAGCATATTTCTTCTTTTTTTATTATAGCTCACATGCTTTCTATTTAGAGTATATATATATTATATATATATTATATATTATATATATATATATATATATAATTATATATAAAGAGGGACACAAGCACAAACATACTTACACATAGATTTTACACTAGGCTGTAGAATGAGCCTCTCGTCTCAATTATTTCTTTGTCTAAATATTTTATTGACTAAACAAAAGCATACATCATTTGCCACCATGACTTTTTTATTATCACAATTTGCCTTATAGTAGCAATATCAAAGCATAGATGAATGGTACAAAGAATAACAAAGTAAATGTAAGGGGACAAAAGACACAACTATAGAGGAGAATCACCCTAATTGGGGTTGATACTCAAGGTGACATTTTTTTTTCCTTTTTTTTGAAACCTTAACCCAACTTTTTGAAAGCAATTTGATCAAAGTGATCTAGAGATTCTCATTGCGCGCTGAAAGAGATTCCTTGTCAGATTCTGAAGAAGTCAACTCATGAGCTCGTTTCAATGTACCTAGAGAAGAATTATTATTCAATATCATTTTTCTTGCTGAAGGAGCATGGTCCACACCAGGAATCACAAGAGATGTTTGAGGCCTTGAGTCTTGGACCTTGTCCCCTGGATGGATTTCATCATCAACTTCTTCATCGTCCTTCTCTGACATAAAGGCCTTACTCTCCATAGGAGGAGGGTTACAGGGATTCCAACTTTCAAATATGGAATTGCAGATGTTATGCTTATGTTTAGAATTAACTAGGCAAGAGTTCTGTAAGTGTTCTACTTGATGACATAAGCGACAATGAAAAGCATTTTTTGCATAGTCTAGAGACCGGGTCTAGTGAAAATCTCTATTTTTTTTAATTAATTTGGTTGGGAAACCCTTTGTTGATATTAGTTTCAATACAAATTTGACCATAAGTGTATACACCAACCTTCCCATGAGAGACATCAGTAGTAAAATAATGGTCCAAAGAATCTCCAATGCCATGAAAGATTGTGTAGTGTCAGAGGTGAGATAGAAACCTTACCCATATTGACATCTTGGTAATAACAATTGTAAAAGAATCAAAATATAAGAACCAAAATGTTGAAAACATTCCAACATTACCCTAAAATTATTAAATTAAATTT
>APFE030230112.1:308226-363142 GCA_000404065.3 Pinus taeda
ATATATTTTTAAGATGAATTAGTTTGTAATATTTTTAGTTAGATTGTTGGGATACAAGAGTGGAAGGGGTTATTTTGAATTTCGAGGAAGAAAGAGAGACTCAATTTGCCTAAGGATTAGGAGTCACAACAAAAAATTAAGTTGAGTATCTTGCGTTAAGGCGGGGCTTGGAATTAGTCTTCTCTAGAGCTCTCTGATAATCGATAGCATTTGGAAACTTTAAAATTGTGATCCAACACATTGTTAAATGTCAAAGGAATTGTGATTAATTCCTCCTCCTATATTGCATTGAATCAAGTTGATAGTGGATAAATTTGATCCGATAGAATTTTATCACATTAGGAGAACTCTTAATGAGGTGGTTGATTCCTTGGCCAATAAAGGCGAATAGTTAAAACAGGGAGAAATAATGATTCATGATGGAAATATAATATTCAAAGCAATTCCTTGATGAATCAAAGTCTCACTATTATGTTTATATTATTGAGGCACATTAAGCAAAGTTTAAGGTGCTAGACTAAGGTATTAAATTCCACTTCATATAACTGAGAATTCTTCATAAACGAAAGGATCCAGTGGCCACTGATAGACTTGGAGAGCCATGTCATAATGGACATATGGAAAGGCAACGTCACTTTGAGAAGGGCATCAGAAAAATGGAGCAAGGTTGATTTTAAATATTGTGGAGTTCAAAAGTGTGACCCATCATTCTGTGAATTTAGATTTCAATTTAGCGATGTGCATCTCTTCGAGTTCTATTGGATTATCATGCTCTCCATAATGATTCTTGCAAATCAAGCATCGCGCGAGATTGAGGTAAGATGGGAAGGTGCATCAATATTTATAGGTAGCTTGGGAGAGAATGGCAGTGGTGAATGAGAAATCCAAACCATTATTCATCAAAATTTTCAACATCTCTGGATCAATTTCAAAGTAATGGAGCACATTATAAGGGATGGCAAGGAGAATTTTGGCTCCACTCTTGCCAGAATGGTAGGAGAGCTTGAATTTATAATCTCTCTGATATCACATCAATATGCAGGGATGATTATGGCAAAGTCCAGGGCGCAAAATGAGATATTGACTTAATGAATGGGTTTATTGGGGCTCAAATTGCACCATCTCTGGTTGGTGACAAAAATGCTTGAGTTTAGAATGGGCAATAGGGTGAAGGTTGCAGAAAGGAACGCTGATGACGAGCCTAATCCAATAAATGAAGATGACATGAAGCAGGTGGAGTTTGCAATGTAGATTGAATATGATAATAATGATGGTGCAGTCATTCAAGGAAACGTTCCAAAACAGGAAGTCGAGGAAGAAAATGGTGCTTAGGAAGCCGAGGTCTTGGAGGATATGTAGATATTCTTTTAAATTATTATCTTTGTCATGTTATGTAGATATGTAGTTTTTGGTGGAATTTTTTGGAGAACATATGGAATTCATCAGTTTAATATAGTAAAATGTAGCACAGGAGAATGCAATGAAATTTTAGTTTGGAAATATCAGACCAATGTAAGATACTATTTGAAACATGTTGTGGAAGGCCCTGACCTTTAAACCATGTTTATATACTGCAATGAATACTCATTTCTTTTAAAAAATTATATATTTACTTAAATTGTATATATAAAAAAGTAATAGTGACTTTTTTTTTTAATTATTGAATAGATGTTGATGATGATCATTGTCTACTTTACCTATATAGTCTATATGAACTCAAGAAGGTAAGAGATTAATTGGAATTCTTTAACATTTTATTTTATGCTCCAAAAGAAGTGAGAGAAGATCACCATAGTTATGTTGAATTAGAAGATAAGAAGGTTGGTAGTGTGATAAATATTTTGAAAATTAGATAGAATGTGAGTATAAGATGGACAATATAAAAAAACATGTTATTCATCTTCAACCCTCTTAGTATAAAAAATGTGACAAAATCTTTCATCCCAAGGCATTTTGAGATTGACCAATGTCTAGTTTCATTATAAAGCTCTGATTCAGATTGGATCATTATATTGTTTTTCATCCATCTCGATGCATTCAGAGTGGAAAAAGTGGAGGAATCAGCTCACAGGACTGTTTTTATCGGCAGAACGCAGTTAGCAAAATGGGGTCTAAAACCTTTCGGGAGTGTTTTGAGGCATCAAATAAAGTTTTTTGGGGGGTAATTTTTATTTATTGATTTATTGAAACACCTTTTCATTCTATTCTACACACATATATCTTTCCAACGATGTAAGAAGTGCATCAATCAGAGTCTGTATGCAAAAGTTATGCCACTTAGAAGTTGACCTTCATGTTTTCACACTTATAGTTCAGGAGGATGCCATGCCAACCCCCATTATTCATGGAAAAGGGGCTATCAAGATGATTGTGATGTAAAAGACTCTAGAGGAGTCTATTTTGTAACTTTATTAAGAGTTAATGTAGTCAAACTTAACCACTAGTAGGTTATCGAGATGTGTTATAACCAGGCCACTAGGAGGAAGAGACATTCCATTCTTTCAAGAGCATTTTGTTCCATAGTTGAGAAAATATAGTTAGGAGTGATAGGAGGTAGAACACATAGAGAGGATCTGTGCATTGTAGTAGCCCACGGGCCATTGAAATTACTTCTTTGTGCCTACAACAATTTTTCATATAGAGAAAAAGAGCGAAGCGACCTTACCTTCCAGCATGGTTATCTCCCAAAAGAGTTTCCCAGCACATATCTTGTGTCTTATGTGTGTGTGTGAGAGATTATTTTGTCATTCTCTACCTTTTTGCATAATTCCATTCGCAATACTAATTACAGTTAAATAAGTTTATTAAAAATGTAATAGTGTAAACATTTAGAATTTTAATATATTGTGACGAATTGTCAAATGGAATATCTATGGCAGTTTACAAATCAAGCTCACTACAATTAGTTCTAATATTACAAATGCTCATTTTCTTCTTCACTCTACTCAATATATAAAGATATTTTTGGTTTTTGATATTAGGGATGATCACCTCCTTATAATATCTTAGTTTCCTTTTTCCATCTAACTCTTTATCAGCCCATAGTTTATTCTTAAATTTTGCTATAATAATATTTTTAATATTAACCTTATTTTTCAAGACGATATCCTCCTTTATCCCCTAATGGTTTAGCTAATACTGGTCATCCTTATTCCATCCTTGCATGAGTCAAATGTGGGGGTTTTGGCTATCTAGTTAGAAGAAATTTTAGGAAATTGCTTGGCTTCTATGCTGTATAACTGCTTGTACATAATATAACTAGTCATAACCATACTTTCAATAGGGAAAATACTTTCTTCAATTGACAAGATGGGGTAGGGAACATTTTCTTTAATATTGAGATTGCAAGTTATAAAGTTGTTTTGGATCCGTTTAATCTACCTCCACAACTTTTCGGAGATACTGCAATCCCAAACTTCACATTCTTATAAAATAATAGGAGTGACAAGAGTCTCAAAGAGGAGCTTTTCTAATCCCATATTCAAAGATTTACTGACTTAGAATTGTTTTCAAGTCCATAAGAAGCTTTCCGTCCTCCACTTATCCTTTTCTCAATGTTATAATTCCAATTGAGCATGTGATATATGTTATTATAAGATATTTGTCTGAAGAAACTTCCTCCAAGTTATTTTTTTTTTTGTCATATATGAACGTTTCATATGTGATCTTCTTGGATTTAATTATCACGACTTTAGATTTGTCGGTATTAACAATCATACCCATCTTGGAGCAAAAAACTTAGAGTATTCTTATTTTCTTGCCAAGATAACAGTGGCTTCTCACCAAAAGAACAATATCGTCAACATAAGGAGAAGACTTATGACTATGACATTGAGTGTGGGACCAATACAAGCAACACCTTCCAAACAATCCTCTAGCTTATCAATTTATATTCCAAAAATGTCGGGGATAAAGGACACCCTTGCTTGACTTCAATATTGCATTTAATTTCAGTAAACCAACCTTTATGGTTCTAAGATTGGAAATGTTATTCTCATATAGCATTGTCACAAAAATCCCCAACTTGAGGGGAACCATTATCTCTGCAATCCTTTTCCATAGATTTGTCCTAAGAACAATGTCATTTTTTTTAATATCAATAAAACAACAAAAAAGATAAGTTTTATTATTGTGACATTCATTTTCAATGTTCCTAAGAGTAACAAGGTGGTGCATAGTTGTTGAATGATATCTCCTAAACCCAACCTTGTCTCTAGCTCTTCTACCATGGTTTTCAAGCCAAAGACTAATCTTCTTTTCGAAAATAAGTCCATACAACTTAGCTAAAATGTGACTAATCATAATGGTCCAATAACTAGAGGGAATGATTTTAAAGATATACACAATAAGGTTTCAAATCCAAGGCTTAGAGAAGCATCTAAGCCTTGCTTCATTGTCAAATTGAAGAGCTTGTGTATGTGAGGGATGAGGATATGTCCTCCCATTTTAAAAATTCCAGCTTTATAACCTTGGATATCCTTAGCTTTCTCATTAGCTCACTGCTTAACCCTAAACTCAATATCTTCAAAAAAAATATATCATCCTCTAAAGAAACATTCAAAATGTTGTTTATAAAATTAAAGTATTCATAATTGCTTTTTAGAGTAGTTATTCTAGTTCTTCAAAAAAATCAATTTTTTTTTTATAGTTTTACTAATTAAAGTTTTTTGTACACAACTTTATAAAATCATATAATAACACATCCTTAAATAACCATACATAAAAATTTTAAAAATACAATATATTAATAATCATACAATAGGTTTTTATTCACTTGTTTACAAGTTATGATATATACAAAATGTACATTTGAATAACAACCATATTGAAAAGATTAAAAATATTAACAAATTAAAATAAAATAAATTTTTTTATTATAAAAGTTGTATTTTTAGGCAAACTTCTACACTCAATGATTAAAAACCAACATACAACAAATTAAAAAAAATTAAAAAAATAATATTGATAATATATATATATATATTTTAAATTGAAAATTTAATATATATTTAAAAACATATGAGGGAAGGCATGAGTGGGAGGGGTTTTATTTAGCCTTGATGAAGAAATTGTGTTTTAATTTGCCTAGCATTTAGGTACTTTGTCAAATAACCAAGCTGAGTTCTTCGCTTTGTGGAGAGGCATAGAATTTGCTATGGCAAAGAAAAATCTCAATTTATTGGTTTGTGGTGATTTAATGCTTGTTATCTACGAAGTTATAAAAGCCAAAAGTAAGTTGTGCTTTGTTAATTCTCCCATTCTTCAAAGGATTTAATTAATTGTCTCTCAATTTGAGCACCTATAAGGTTTTCATGTCTACAAACACCTAAACTCGATGGTGGATAGGTTGACAAAAAAAGGTCCCTCTCTAGGGCACAACAAATAGAAATAAATATTGAAAACCAACGATGACATTGTCATTCTTGCTTGTACAAAAAACATTACAACTAATAACATGACAAAAAGTCCCGAGGATCAAACAGTATTTGCATGGAAACATAAAATTATTTTAAGATTTGAGATGACCAACAAAAACCTCCAACGATTATGTCCATCAATTGTGTCCATTACCAAAGAGATCATCTCCACGAGGGCGACAAAGTTTCTTCTTCTCAAAAGCAGTGCTAGGGTCAATGCCATATGAACCAAGTTGTACACTTCTAAGATCCAAATCTTTGGGGGCTCTGTCATGTCCAAGGAAGTCCACTGAAAATAAATAGATGGTACACCAGCCTTGAACCATTCTCTACAAAGGAACATAATCCCATAGAAGCCTACAAGAGCCCGAAAAAGCCATTAAATAGGTCACTCCATTATGGCACAAGCGAGACTGGAGCGTATAATCCATAGCTAAAGCAAAATCTTCAGGAGGATGGGAAGAGGATTGTTGATGGGATTTGCAGAGTAGTTACATTAACTTCGTCCCTCTCCACAATGAATAAATTATCTTGTCCATATTAAAACTCACAAACTTCAGCTCAGGGAAGAATAAATACAAGTATCAAATCTAACATTAGATATTTATGAAAAGTTGTCACTTATTGAAAGGAATGTGTCACCAAGGGAGAATTTTGAATTTTCATGGCCGAAAAATGTAATACAGCCATACCACAGATCCCATCAACTTCAATAAATGCACTAGGAAATGACTATAATATGAGGCAAGGAGCTTCCTCTCGATGATACATAAATTTATAAATTCAAAAATGTATTTTAAATAACAAAAATTCATAGTCTCGGCTTGAAATTGTATGACGAAAATACCATTTCATTTATAAATTAAACTACAATTTTAAAAAATATCATGAAAGTTACAAATAATCCAACATTTTTAACTAATCAATATTTTTAATAATTAGATAATTTATATGTAACTGTCTATTAAATCAAAATTAATTTGTAAAACTTATGATAAATCTATAACCTTCATAAGGTCATGTTATGTTCCACCTTGCTTTCTCCAAAAAAAAATAAGGCAAAGAACATAATGAAAACATTTAGTAGTTGAACCAACATTTTTAACGATTTATGAAACTCACGGCAAGTCTATAAACTTTTTAGTAGTTGAACCAACATTTTTAATGATTTATGAAACTCATGGCAAGTCTATAAACTTTTAAGGTCATGTTAGTTTCTACCTTGCTTTGTGAAAGGATGAACCAAGGAACATAATGAAAACATTTCGTGGTTGTTAAAGGGTCGTATGATCATTTTTATTGAGAATACAAATGAGTGAGAAGAAAAAGCCACATCGATGCACATTATCTTACGCCAATCACTTGTTGTTTTTTCCGACCTGGAAGCGGAGACTCACGGGGATATCTATCATAATAATATCTTATTATAGTGGATGTCGTGGCTTAGACCGCTGGGGTAAAGGGTAGAAACGAGGGGACAGTACCAACCCTAGAATCAATATCAAACCCTGACTATTAGGGTTTGACAGTTCACGCCCGGTCAAGCTATTTCGCCCCTTCATGAGGTCGTCAACCTAGGTGCTTTTCCTAGAATACAATCATGTTCTCCGCTATTTTCGTTTCGCCAGCATCTCAGGAGATAGTTTCTACCCAAGACTGTGGCGTTAGAGAGTACGAATAGATTTAGCAGCTGGATCAGGCCGCATTCCGGCGTGCGAAGTGAGAATCTGTGAGTATTTATCTAATCTGGCAGGAAAGTTTCCGGCCGTTGACTTTTCTTTGTTTGATTTGGAGCTAAAATCACAACTGGATATATATAAATCCATGCGTGTTTGCTTGTTTTCTTTGTGTGTTCAAATGTTTACAGGAAGCTCAAGAGATTTAGGTCACAACTGCTGAGCGCATTGCAAATCACCTCTAAAGAGCTGGGACTCACAGGTTTGCATTGCAAATCACCACTCTAAAGAGCTGGGACTCACAAATTTGCGAGGTTCGATCGTACGATCTGTGTCGCTGACAGATTACTTAGCCAGAGAGTTTGCGAGGTTCGATCCTACGACCTGTGTCGCTGATCAAATTTTCATGCCGTCATCAGCTCGCTGCCCCTTTCTGTTTCCTGACACGCGTACGGAGGGTGTATTTGAGGTGCGCACTCGCAATGCTTTGGATTCTTAAACTGCCAGAGTTTTACATTCATTCCATTCTTTATGTTATACCGCCTGTGGCCATTTTTAATTCCAAGTTAGGGTTTTTGGAAAACAAAAAATAGTGTCACGCCTACTTTCTGGAAAGTCTGACAGATGCTGTGTATTTCGTAAAATCCATGTATTAGTGGCGTTGCGAGGTACCATTTTACGCATACAGTTAATGTCTAAATCTGTAAATATCATTAGTGTTAACTGTATTTAAAATTCATTCAATGCTCACTCTCTAAATGTGTAAATATTATTAGAGTTAACTGTATTTAAAATTCATTCAATGCTCACTCTCTAAATGTGTAAATATTATTAGAGTTAACTGTATTTAAAATTCATTCAATGCTCGCTCTACTGTACACAATTTATTCCCTGGAGCTTCCTTTTGCCCATGGGAATATAAAAAATAAAATTTGACGTTCATTGGAACCCAGCTGGCCAAATGCCGAGAATGAACGACCACTTCGACTGTTAGTTTAGCTTCTGTTATTTGACGGAAATACTCTCCGTCCACATTGAATTATTTTGGCCATCTATTTTTAATTAGCGCAAGATACCAGTATTTTAGGAGTCATAGTTGTGAAATAGAGAAGTAATTTTAGGACTTATATTTGTGAAACTCAGTGATTAATTATACGAACACAATGTAAACATTGCAGGTGATCGGCTGAGGTTGAAATCTTCTACAGTTTTTGTTGCGTCATGGCTGCCACTGCCACCCCTTCGGCGCAGCATCATATCGAACCGAAGGTGACGTGAACCACGAATTAGCTACTAGACATTAAACTAGTTGGGCAGTTCAAATCATGCTATATGTACTTGATAATTCTTGATTAGTGAATAACGTAGAATCTCTGTGGGCAGGCTGTAAATACAGACGGATATGAGGCAGGCAAAGGTTTAGCTGACGACGAGATTTCTATCAAAAGCACACCATGCGAGCGTTTCAGTATTCGGTAAGAACACAACGTTTATGCCCGCCCTTCCTTATTTCTATTATCGTCTGCTACCAACTACTTGTAAACAATTTTTTACTGCGTGATGTTCTCATGATCCAATAGATTTGCATTTGCCAAGACACTCACATTTTAAGCAAAAGCTTTTAGAGAGACAGCAACGTGAATTAAACATCTGTATCGTTCATGATATATTATTATTCAAACTAAAAAGAGAAGCAGGCGTTTTCTTCGATTTTTCCGCGGTCTCCAATCTAGACATGTTTAGTTCTGAAATTTAGTCGATTTAGCTGACATAAACTCAAACTCTTTCACTTTCTTTCTTTCGTGTATATACACGAGTGGAACTTGTGTAGAACTTTAGTCGATTTAGCTGACATAAACTCAATCTCTTTCACTTCCACACGGGTATATCTATGCTTATTACCATTCGTTGCGCAATGCTAATTTACTCATACATCTATTGTGAATTCAGCCATTTCACTAAAAGGACGCAAAAACAGAAGTTATGAATTGTGTAGAATCGATTTCCATAAATTGATTCACTCATGTTGATATATCACCATGTGATTGTGGTGGCTTTTAAGCCCCTTCCTAATAAAATGAATGTAGTTGTTGCATCTGCTATATGAGCAGTGTCATGAATATTTGAAGTGCATGGGGCGTTCCTAGAACTGTGACTTGTGTTAAATATATTGCTCAGCATTGCTTTGGCCTAGGTAGAATAGTATTAATCATCATGCTCCCGTTCTCTCCCTATATAATCCATTTTTCTTTAATTGAGGTCCGTTAATGGTTCCCTTTGTGTTTCAATATTTCTATCCACTTAATTTTTCTTTTTTTCATGCAGTGGTTATGTTGCAACAATTCGTAAACATGATAGAAACACATCTTGGCCATTCTCTCGGCATTTACTGGAAATTAGATTAAAGGAAGCAGGAAATCTGGCATTGCCACCTCTAGAAATTCCTAAATTCAGATGGTGGAATTGTAAAAATTGTCTAGGAGACGTTGGTACTCCTGGTGAGCGCTCAATCGAGAATGAGTATACGAAGGACGCACATGCTTCGAGCTTGCAGGACTATGATGTTAACACTGATCATGGATGTCTGATGTTCGGAATGTATTTGCATACTTCCAGTCCTGATTTGCTGGAGAAACAAAATTTGCTAGACCACTGTACAGAAATTGTAGAGACTCCTGCGTTTGAGTTAAAATCCGGTGATGCTGTAGGTTACTCTGCACATGCAAGCGACAAAGAGAATAGAGATGAGGAGGTAGTCACAGATATTATGCCAGAAAATAGAATAGAAAGCACTGTTCCAATGGAGCTAGAAAAGGATAATTCCGAAATTGCAGATTTCCAGGAGAAGACAAGTGGAATCTCTCACTGTTTATCAAATTTTAGAAACTCGGAGGGATTCATTAATTTGACTGAAATCCATCAGCATCAACAGGACGATAAAGGAGCAGGTGCTGAGATGGGGCAGGCGATAATCGAAACAACATCATCCATGTTAGTGAGTAAAACAAATGGGTTAGGTTCTAAAAAACATAAATCTAAAGCACTTCAAATTCTTTCCCAGCCTTATAATTCCTGGGAGTATTTTTCCAGGAACAAAAACGTTTTTATGGAGATGAGTGAGAAGATGAAAGGTAAAGAAATGGAACACGCCACCTCTCCTATGTTAGGCTCTGAACTAGATGCAAACAAGTTGAAAACTGTCAGCAATGTTCCTGTTAGCGTAGCTTCTGGTGAAAATGCTGAACCTAGTCAACAGGTTCTTGTCGAAGAAAATGGCGAGAAAACTATTTTAAAAGTAGTAGAATCATTGACAGCTCAAACGAAGGAATTTAACATACAGAATAAGGACGATTCTCATCGAACATCGGATGATGAGAATGATGTATCATGTTTGAGTGGCAATCAGAGTTCATGTCCAGAACATATGAAAATAAACAAGTTAACTAAAGGAAAAGAGTACATTGATCTTTCCAGTAGCCAGGCATGGCCGGAGAAAGAGAATGCTCTACTCTCAGAGCTAACTGGGAAGCTGAAGGTCAGTGAATCGAGAAGTAAGAGGAGGCCACAGAAGAGGCGATCAATAGCAGATATTATTGCTTCCGAGTCATTGCATTCAAAAACCTTGAACAAAGAGACACAAGACTCCGAATCTGCTGATATCATGACGGAAAATATTTCCAGGATTGAGAACATTGAGGAGTCAAATCTGAAAGAAGGTCATACAACTGATCTCAAAGATGCAGTGATATTGACATCCGAACCAACAACCATGACAACTGGCATGTCTGAAGTTAACATTGATTCAGAAATGAAAAATGTGACACTCAAGAAACGGCACGCAGAAAAGCTTAAAGTTACGAAGAAGAACTACAGCATAGGAATCCAATCCTCGGATGCTCGCACATTGTTCTTTGAAACGGTATGTATTTTCAGTTTTATTCTTTGATTTTTCGGATGAAAATCCAATCTGTATTATGCAATTAAATTGCATAAAAATGAGCCCAGGTGGACATGGGCAAATCACTAACCTTAGATTACCACGTTCGACGGATATTCACTAAGATTGTTACTGATGAAAGTATTGCACTTCAGTATATTTGATGACTCATGTATTATCTATTTCGTGGCAATTAGTTAGAGATCAAAGTAATTATTTATTTATTATTTTTTTGGTATATTTCATGAGTCACTCACGTATTATCTATTTCATTATTATTTGATTATTAATTGTGATAGTTTGAGAAAGGTAGTATTTGCTATCCTTTTAAAAAGTATGAGTTGAAGGGATATATGAAGTAAGCTTATTCAAAATCGGGTATAGTATCCTTGTTTAAGTTAATTCTTTAACTATGTTGAAGGTTAGTTTTTCATTAGCACATGGTTGTTGAAACATTTTGTTTCAGTAAAGAACATAACGTAAACTCCAATTTCATAGGATATCTTCCTTTATTTGCTTTAGTAGAGATCATTGTTTTAAAAATTGGTCTAAGTCTTCCAAGTCAGCTCCAACTTGGTCTACTCTGCCAAGTTGACTAGCAACCATACCGAGTCAGCTTATTTCTTTGTTCCCGTTTGGCATATGCATAAGCATGACATTGCTTATTTTGTTTTGAGTGGGCTGGAATCTTTATAATATATTTTTTAAACTAATTTTTTATGTATTTTTTAATAAATTGAATTAAATTAATCAGTTTAAATCAATCTAAATTAGGATTGGAACTATAAGTGACCTTTGTTACCCACCAAAATGGGTAACCCCATGGAGAACGTTTCTCCTACATATGATAGCCAACTAGATAACCAGCTAGCTAGTAGCTCCTGATATTCACTATTCGATGATGATATACCATGTGCCTTTGCCATTTGCATCAACCACTTACATCTCACCATTTGGCATTTCCACTTGGATGAAGGTGGGCAATATTCGAAGGTACTTTGATCATTTTGCAATTGGGATAAAGGGGTGATCTAGAAGAGTGACCGATCTTAAATATATTCTCTTACCTTACCAGGGGGTTAATCTTCAAGCCTAGTCCAGTTGGACCTCCCTTCAGGCTTGAGGGTTATAGGAGGGGCACTACTTGGAAAACCCAAATTGAGATAATGTGTTCATTATTCCCTACACAATGCTTGACACTTTCCATGCCACATTACAAGCCCCATATACCACATCCATTCTTGGGGTCTAACTTGTCATTGATTCATTAGGACTTGGCACCCTTATGTCCACATTCCTTAAGTAGGGCCAAAAAACATTGTCGTGGAGGTTGATGTAGCTAAAAGAATGGAAAAACATATCATGGCCACAACAAAAGGAAAATAAGAAAATCAAAATGTAGAAGATGATCGGGACATAGTCTAACACATGGGTAAAAGCCTAGCATGAGATCTACCCTCCTCATTAGGCATCACTCGGTTCTTGAGCACATGATGTTCCATGACATAAAAAATGAACCCTTGCATGTGCCAACCTTGATGAGCGATGAAATGTGTCATCTTTAAGGGGTAATACAAAATGCTACATTATGAAGAGCAAGCTCTAACCCTTGGGCTATGTACCATAATACAAAGCATTATCAAGAAAAAGTAAAAGGATCACTAGAGGGGTGGAAAAAGTGTTGAGCAGGGTAACTCATGCATCCACGATTGCTCCCTTCACATATATACCCTCAACATGTGGAATCCCCATTAGTTGGTCCCCTTGACCATGGCACTTGGCCATGAAACCTTTTCTCGTCCATTTTCATACATTTGCACTAACACTTATTGATTGATGGGTTGACCTTGGAAGTGTCACTTCCCCTTGAGGGTTGGAAGCACCTAATAGGGTTGACCATTGGCCACACTCTATCAAGGTAGGGAACACCTTTACGAGACTTGGTCTAGTTAGATATTAGAAGGTGATCCTTGTTTGAAGTATTAATATCAAATATGCCCTTAACATCCAAGATTGGTACACTTAGATGCTCATATGGTCTTAGTCGTTGATGGATGGTTTCTTTCATTTGAGTTCGTGTTGGTTTTGTTAGGTGGTCCACAGTAGCCTTGGCATTGAGGGCACCTATTCGACAAGTACCTCGGCATTTTTAGAGAGATAGATGACTTAGCAGATGCAATGTTGATAACATTTGGCGTCATGATGACCTGAGCAGATGTTACATGTCCCAAAGCACCCTCAGGACCTAGGACGTTGGTCTACTTTGACTCGACATAGAGGATTCTTGATGATGGCATTGTTGGACCTAGCATGCCCCCATGTTGGCCTTGACACTACTTGATGGGCAGACAATGATTCAAAACCTAGATGAAGATGGTCTTCCATGAGAGACTAAGGGGGGCTTGTTGCACTTGATGAAGCCCTAACACTAGAGAAAGGAAGTCGTGTTTTGATCATTGGAGACCCATGGAGATGACATGGTGACACCTCAGTTGGACTTGGGAGCCTAGGGGATGATTTGAGGTGGATTTGAGGGACACTCCTCAAATTTGGATGATCTTGGCTCACCAACATATTTTAAGCCTTCATCACTTGTTGGCATGGCATTTGGAGCCCAAAAAGGGCATGATGTCAGCATTTATGAGCCTATGGCTCACAGGTGTGGGAATTTATCGCTTGTTTTGCATTGAGCTACTATGTTGGCTCTTAACCCAATGTTTATTTCATTTCAAACTTGTTTTAGGGGCTTCATTAATTAAAATTCATTGAGGTGGATCTCATATAAATAGAAGTCACCTTATTTGTATTTCTCATCATCACTTGCGGAACATTTTGGCCTCCTTAGAGGATTTCGGCCTAGCTATGTGTCTTGTATTCTTGTAAAGATGCGAAGCACTATGGAGATTTTGCTTTTGGAGACTTGCTCTTGTTGTGGAGACATCATTTTGGGATAATAAAGGACTTGTTCATGCATTCTTTGCAATTACTCTTATTGTTGATTATCTTTGAATGGTTATTGCATGGAATGGTTGTTGTTAGGGTTTCTTTGTGCTAGTTTTATTGAATATTTTTCAATGAAACCTTGGCAAAGTATCGCATGTATTAACCTAAAGAATGTATGATAATCCCTTGAATGAATCTTCATGTTAAGCTCTCATCATAACTTTATCCCCTCATAAAGTGATAGCTAGGGTTTTTTTTTGCCCTTACTCCATACTAGGGTTTGATATTTCTATTGGTTTCCCTTAGACTCCATCACACAAGGATCAAGAACTGGCCATCCACATAGTGATCACACCATAGAAAAACATCTTTAAACATTTTTCCCTCCCTCCCTCACATTTTCAGCCCTTCAAGACAAGTCGTTATGTTAGGGCTAGTGCTGAATTCAACTATGAGGAGTGGATTGGCCTATAGAAGAGTTATACACATGGTTCAAGCCTCATTGCACCAAAATCCATCCTTTTCCATGGTAAAGTCGTCTTCTTCAGAGCTGACATCACAAGCCCTATGTAATTATTTCGTAGGGTAAACCCTAACCTAGTCGTAGGCTTCAAGTTAGGGTTTCTTGAAGGCTGGTTGCTCCAATTGTTGATCATATCCATCTTTAACAAGCCTTTTCTTGGCCTTATGTACCTTGGTAAGCCTTTGTCCTTGCCTATTCATTAAACCCTAGGTCATAATTGTTCTAAAATAGGCCTCTTGGAGTGCATGCTTTGCCTTGTCTTTGTTGGATTGAGTCTTGCCTTTAAGTTGAGTACCATTCCTAAGCCTATCCTTTGTCACCTCTAAGCCATAGACTTTGAATACCTATTAGGTGACCAATACAGGGATGCCTCCCTTGTGGTGAAATTCCACTAAAGCGCAGGAGGTGGTGAGCTATGGTGACGGTGGCCACCACCTCATAGTGTTGTCCCTTGGTTTGGCTCTTGTCTTGTGAGCCCTCTCATAAGGCCTACTAGATTTTGAGGCAACAATCTTCAACCAATTTTGAGTTTGAATTCGAGTTTAAAAACATTATTAGAGACCCTCAAATAATCTTTTTACCAATGCAATTGTTTTGAGGAGATTCAAGGTCCATTTTCGTCTAAGAACCTAAGAGCAAGAGGTATATGTTCTCTTAAAATGCCTAGGACTTGTATGTGGGCTTGCCCATATATCACTTGGTTCAATCTCAATAGTGATTTAATAATGGACAATTCTTTTAGATTTAAGGGACAATTTATGCACAAGACTTATCTATATGTCTTCTTTAACTTTGTGTTCTTGTTTTTACTTTTACTGATTATGGTGAAGCTTTATTTCCTTTTAATATTATTTTGGGATGGAGGTTAAGGAGCACTCTATAGTGTTTATTGTAGCTTAGTCAAATGTGATGTTTTGAGGTGTAATAACCACATTTTCTGGCCATCCTATCACATTAATTAATCATCTTCGTAAGTTTTAAATTCAAATATTTGCGAGAGTGGCTTAGCATGTTCACCACAATAATTGAAGGGACCATATGACAACCACACTATTGCCTAAATTAGGTAATCCTATAGTGAAACTCATTAAGCCATTGTGCAACGAAGGAGTGGTGACACTAACAATAATGGTCTGGCCAAAAACCTTGCACAAGTTTAGGTTATTGTAGCCTAGTCAAATGTGATGTTTTGAGGTGTAATAACCACATTTTCTAGCCATCCTATCACAATAATGACTCATTTTTGTAGGTATTAAATTCATCTATTGGCTAGAGGGGCTTAACATGTTCACCATAAAGATTGAAGGGACCATATGACAACCACACTGTTGCCTAACTTAGGTAATCCTATAATGATTCTCATTGAGCCATTGCGCAAGGAGGGAGTGGTGACATACAATGGTCTTGTCAAAAACCTTGCACAAGTTTGTTCCCAAAATTTACCATAGGGTAATGAAAATTTTGTTAATAAAACTCCAATTACTATTGATGTTGATAAATATTTTCATGATTGTGATGGCCTCAAACGGTGCACCTTCCTAGGGTGCTTTGTGGTCTATAGTGTTTTTTATTAAGGCTTGGATTAAGGAAACATGAAAGCGACATGACGAGATTTTAGATTTATATAGCTACTCACAACTCGTCTTATTGCAATACTCTTGGTTTGTTGCCCAAAAAGAATGAAGCATTTTTTGAGATGAAGATGTCCATATTTAATGCCCAATTTCGATAAAGTTCCTAGGCCTATGTATTTAGTATTGGGAGTGCTTGAGAAAGTTTTTTTCTATGAAGTCAGGGGTTTTTAAAACCCTTTCCCATAGAATGCGACTTTTCCTTAGGGTTGCTCTCTCCAAGGATCTCAAGGAGCTTGTCTACATTTATCTTAGGGGGATTTCTTAACTTAGGTAGTCACATACATCAACCTAACCAATATATGCTTTTTATGCCTATTGCCTCCTAGGTTCTAGTTTCCATGTGTTATCGTCTCATGAAAAGCATTTTCTATTGCACACATATTCTCGAAGACTCTTCCTAAAAGGTGTTTAGAAAGTGCTTATAACCTCCTAGAAGCATGATGCTCCTTTAAATAGTTAATATATACTCATCCTTTGCTTAAGCAAGTGACCAAACATCCACATTATGCCTCCAATTATGTAGAATATGTCTTGTACTTCTTGAAATAACACTTGTGATTAGAAATGCCTCCAAATATGTACATATTCCTTGGGGAGCATGAAAAGTACCCTTGTGGAGAAATATACGTAAAAATATGTAACAATTAAACACATGTTGAAGTACACAAACATCTTTCAACAAGTGAAAGAAGAGGTAATTTCCACCCTTGCATCCATGATGAATAGGGTGATGCATAAGCCAATGACATGTACCAAACTCCCAAGGTTCACATATTTTGGAGTTGGTACAACGTTGCTGCAAAGAATGCCTTCTAAAATGAAAAATGAACTTGCATTTTTAGGTGGTAATAATACTACTAGACATGAAGGTTTTTTTGTAGCCCTTGAAGTCATGAATCCTTTACAACAATAGGTGAAATCTTTGTTAACCCTATATTTTCCTTTGTAAATCTAAGTGTTAGTTTATAGCACAGATTCATGGATATCATTCAAGGTGAGCTCAATGTTACATAGTTCACCATTCGGTGTCCAGTGTTTGTTGAAAATTGGCAGCTCAGGGATGAATTTATAAAAATAGAATTTCTAAAAATAGAAAGTCCATTACCATCCAAAAGTCAATACATTTATCTTTATCTCCCTTTGTAAGGTGTGCATGATAGAGCTCCCAGGCTTTGGAATAAAATTGCTTTATCTTTGTCTAAGCTTTGTGGATGTATGTACAACATTGTTGAAATATGAGAAATATTCTTCGTGCATATTAATAAGCTTTTTGTTGTAGGTTTGGATTGTCAAAGTCGATTTGGGGTGCCATAGAGGAGTATTATTTCTACATTGGAAGAGTAAACCCTCTTTGTTATGTTGTTTTAAAGAGATAAATTTTCCCTATATCACTTGAGAATGAAAGTATAGTTTGATCTCTTTATTCAAGGAACACTTTGACATCTATTTGGAAGTAGTAAAATTCTTGAAGACCTTATCCTTTGTAAAATTTGTGATATTTGGCTAGCTAAATCTAGGGCCTTTTGATCTTGTCGTTATAGCCCAATTTCGCTTTAGATATTTTCAAGAATTGCCTCTTAAGGTTATATACATGACCCCATAGAAAAACAAAGCAATATATTGGTCTTCCCTTTCATCCATCACCAAAAATTCAAAAACTTTTCTAAATTCCATTTCTATTTCCTAAGCTCTCTCTTGCTCCCACTCTTACTAGAAAACATTGAGCTTAAGGATTCTTCCCTTGACTAGAATGTCGAGAGAAAGATAAGGGTATTAAGGTGATAGTGGGTAGCTTGCCTAAGTTTCCCTTTGTGTCTCACAACTTGTGCTTAGGGACTTTTGCACCGAGTGAGGACCTAGGAGGTAACTTAGAGCATTAGAATCATAGCTCTAGTATGCTAGTTTCAATAACAAAGATGGTAGGTTGTGATACAAATCTAAGGTCAATTGAACAACTTTCTATCTTGGGAAAATCCTATTTTTAGAAAATGCCATTTTTAGTGTCTCATAACTTGTGCTTAGGGACTTTTGCACCGAGTGAGGACCTAGGAGGTAACTTAGAGCATTATAATCATACCTCTAGTATGCTAGTTTCAATAATAGAGATGGTAGGTTCTGATACAAATATAAGGTCAATTGAACAACTTTCCATCTTGGGAAAATCATATTTTTAGAAAATACCATTTTTAGTAGGTAGTCCGATCAAAGAGATGATCACATATGAGCACCCAGTTGGGAGGTGTAGCCTCCAATTTTAGATGATACTAAGACCATTGAAAATCTATCTATTTTTAGTAAGGTGACTAGTTATTTGGATACTCAGTGTTATGAACCTTGTGCCTCAAAAATGATAAGAAACCAATAATTTGAGTCCTCATCAAGGGGGGGACCTCCTTTTACAATGAATACAATATACAAGACAAAATTTGATGATCCTAAGACTAGGTCTCCTTAGTATATACATAGGAAAAAGAGGGTACAATTATAATAAAATGAGAGCATGCTAGGTTCTAGCCTACATAGCAATATAACAATAGAAATGTAATCACTCAATATCTAGGGCTTAATAAGGGGCTTTAGAGTTACATGGGTCTTACATAGGGCTTGTTGCTTCAAAATCTAGTAGGTCTTATGAGAGGCCTCACAAGACGAGAGCTAGACAAAGATACAACAACGAGGTGGAGGCTAAGATTTATAGCCTAGGGTTTGGATGATATGATACAAAGGGCCACACTTAGGTATATAAGACAGAGAAAAGGTCTGCAAGAAGGATATGATCAACAAGAAGGAGCAACAAGCCTTCAATAAGCCCTAAGTTGAAGCCTAAGTGTTATATTAGGGTTTTTATTAGGCAAGAATTGCCTAGGGTTTGTGACATCAACCCTAAGGAGGCTATTCCAACCAAGTAAGTTGCAAGATTGAGATGAGATAAGGCTCAACCAGCTATAACAACCTCAAAACAGGCCAATGACTTTACCCTAATTGAATTTGGCCTTATGCCTTAGCCCTAGTAGCTGGCCTTAAAAGGCCAAATTAGGTGAGTAGAGAGAAAATAATGACGTCTTTATAATTTTGACCAGCTTTGTGGATGCCAGTGCCTGCGAACTACTTGGGTGATGGAGTCTTAAGCGAAAATTAGTATAGAAATTTCAAACTCTGGAAGGGAGTAAGGGACAAAACCCAAAGTTTCCACTTCAAAACCCTAGCTATCATTCAATATGGGGATAAAGCAAGATAAAATCTCTCTAGGAGGTTCTCCAAGGAAGTTCAAAATTCTTAATTAAAGCATGTAACGTTTCACCAAGAATTTCATTTAAAGATAAGCATTTAGACATGGAATATAGAAACCCTAGCAAGATACACTTCATACAATAACCTTAAAATATATTCAACAATAAAATTAGTCACAAGATATCATTGAACAATCCTTCTTTATCCCAAAATATTGTCTCCACAACAAGCACTAGTCTCCAATAGCAAAATATCCACAAAGATCAAATCTCCACAAGAGTAGTGAGCTACAAGAGCTAGGCCAAAATCTTCTAAGAGGCTGAAATAGTCCACAAGCGATGATAAAATGAAAGAGTGAGGTGACCTTTTATTTATATTAGGTCTACCTCAACTAATTTTAATTAAGAAAGCCCTAAAACAAGTTTGACAATGAGTGAACATAAAATAAACCTTGGGGTATAAGCCAACCCACTAGCTCAACATGAAATAATGCTAAAATAGACCCACACTTGTGATCCGTAAGCCTCTAATGTGATGAGGTCATGGGTTCCAAATACTAAGTGATGGAGGAAGGTTGATGGTGTCTCCAAGCATCATGATCATCCATCATTTGAGGAATAGTCCTCAAATCCAATCTCAAATTAGCTCCAAAGGCTCTAAATCAACTTGGGGGTTCTCCCCCGTCATCTCCATGGGTCTCCAATGGTTAATGTAGTCCCTTTGCTCTCGAACGCTAACGCTCCATTGAGTGAGATAAGCCCTCCCTAGTCCTCCTATGGAAGACCATCCTCATTTAGGCTCTGAATCATTGCTTGCCCATCATGTAGTGTCAAGCCTAGCTTTGGGGCATGCTGGGTCTAGTGGTGCAATCATCAAGAATCCTCTATGCTAGGGAAAAGAATATTAGTGTCCTAGGTTCTGGGGTTACTCTGGGATGTATAATAGCTACTCAAGTCATCATACTGCCCAATGCTCTATTGTAAGTGGACAACATTGCATCTTTTAAGTCATCAACATTTTTGTAGGGCTTGGGTACAGGTGGAGTGGGTTCCCTCAAGGCCTGTGCTACTATGGGCCACCTGGCAAGACCAACTCAAACTCTAGTGAAAGCAACCATTTATTAAAGACTAAGATCATAGAAGCATATAGGTGGACTAAAATTGTATGTTAAGGGCATACTAATACTTCAAACTGGGATCACCTTCAATATCAAGGGTTAGAGCCTTTTGTTTTGGATGCATAGCTCAAGGGTTAAAGCTTGCTCTTTATGATATAACTTTTAATTTTACCTATTAAGATGAGGCAATTTATCACTCATCAAGGTTGGGACATGCAAGGGTTCCTTTTGATGGGATGGAGCACCAATGCTCAGGCATCGTGTGATGGCTAATGAGGAAGGTAGAGCCCATGCTAGACTTTTGGCCACGTGCTAACTTATGTCCCAACCATGTTTTACATTTTGATTTTCTTTTTCTTTCATTGTGGCCATATTATGCTTTTTCATTCTCTTAGTTGCATCAACCTCCAGGGTAATGTTTCTTGGCCCTACTCAAGGATGTGAATAAGAGGGTGCCAAATCCTAATAAACCAATGATGAGTTAGGTTAGAAGAATTTGTTTAAATATGTAACTAGGTTCGGTCTTCATAATGACATGTGTAATCATGATTTTATGTAATTAATGTAAAGAAGAAAAATAAAATTATTTTTGTTATGCTTGAGACATGGGTTTCATGCTCAAGGAATTTTATTTTTATAGATCAAGCTCCCACTGTGAGCTCTTAGGATTGGTCATTAAGTCATAACGTCAATTGAGTCTTTGTCATGTATTGAAGACCCATTTGGGCATGTTACATATCGTAAAAGAAAAAATATTTGAGTCATTGTAAGAATCAAAAGGCCCTGCAAGACCAAGTCCAAGTGCTACTAGCAAGTTGGCCTCAAAATGAAGCAATCAGCCTACACCAAGATCAAGTCAGCCTAGAGTTAGTGATAAGTTGACCTCAAATCATGGACAAGAAGCCTATATAAGGAGGCACTCGACCTCTCTCAAGGACTCACTTCTCTCACTTGATACTCAAGGAAAAAGGAGTGAAGAAGAGGAAGATGGAGGAAGAGAATAAAAGGACGAATTTTTGAATATGTTTGGGTTAGTTTCTCTCCACACATACGAGGAAGCTAGGGGACATTATACTGCTACAAATCAGAGATATAGTCACCTCAAGTAGATCGAAATAACGCAAGGAATTGATTCATCTTGCAAGCCAAAATCACTAAGCAACTAGTCCAAGTTTAGTGAAGGAGGAGAAGGATTAAAAGAGCCCTTATCTTGTCACATGTGCGAAAAAGACAATCGATTACAGGGAGCCGAGAATTTTAGGAAGGCAGGCTAGCAGTTTCAGACTTGAGTTGCAGGATCGAGGGTGAGGAAAGAAGGAGAAGTCGCAACATCTTCTAAGAAGAAATTGACTTTGACTTGAAGCAAGGGTTAACTTGGTCTTCGACGGGTTGTTGGTCAAGGGTCTAGGTCTTGGAATTCATCAATTGAAAATTCTATAAGAAGAAGAATTCAGTGGGTTTTCCTCTCAAGCTTGGAGATGTTTTGGCTCTTGTTGATACCCCACATCTTGTATCCTTTGTCTCATTGTTCTTTATGATTTGGTAGCTGTTTGATGAAGAAGAATGCATAATGATAATAATCAAGTCAAGAAGAACATAATTAAGAAAAGTAAAAAGCCTTCACAAGCAGTTATCATTGCTAGAGAAATCTCCTCATCTCTGTGCCCAAGATTTCTCACAGAATGGAGATGGTATATGTAAAGGCTTATAATGTGACATGGAAAGTGTTAAGTATGGTGTAAAGGAGAATGAACACTCTATTTCAATCTAGGTTTTCCAAGCAGTGCTCCTCCTATAACACTAAGGCTTCAAAGGAGGCCCCATTGAACTAGGGATAGGGATTAACCCCCTTGGTAAGGTGAGAGAACAAAATTTACAATCAAGATTAGTCAATTTTCCAATTCACCCCTTTATCCGTACTAAATGCTTAAAACAACAAGTATAAGCACCTTGTTGCAAAATGATCAAAGTACTTATTGAGTAACAACCCACGTTCATTTAAGAGGAATGACAGATTTTTAAAGGTGCATAATTGATGCAGATGGCAGAGGCATATGGTATTTCATCATCAAGAAGTGAATGTCAGGTGCTATTGGCCGGTTGGCTATCAAATGTAAGAGAAACGTTTTCTCTTATGTGGTTGCCCATTTTGGTTGGTAATAGAGCTTAGCATGCCTCTCCCCTTCAAAAAAGTGTTGTCCTCAACACTTGACTATCTGAGGGTGTTTTTGCATGAACAACTCATCTTCCCATGTCGCTTCTTCCACTAGGAGGTTCTTCCATTTGATGAGGTACTTAGTAATTGCTCAATTTCTTAGCTGCTTAGTCCTTGTTTCCAAGATTGTTTCTAGTTCTAGTATTATTTTCTCTTCTTCATTAACCTGAAGTAGATAGTTTGAACTGGGATCTTGTCATCGATTACCTTCTTTAAGCAAGAAACGTGGAAGACTAGATGTACATGTGAAGATGGAGGCAATTGCAATTTATAAGCCATACTTCCAATCCTCTGCAATACCATATAGGGGCCATAATACCTCGGTGCTAATTTATTGTCCTTCTTTTGTTGCTTGAGGTACATTTGTTTATATGATATCCAAAACGGATATCCAACTTAATAAATAAAATTGCTCCATGCAATTCATCTAATAATTGATCAATGATAGGAATATGAAACTTATCCTTGATTGTCATCTTGTTGAGCTATCTGTAATTTGGACGCATATGCCATGAACCATTCTTTTTGGTAATCAACACCACTAGTGAAGAGAGGACTTTGGCTAGGTTGAATGATGCCAACCTCTAACATTTCTTAAAAATACGCTCAATCTCACTCCTTTGTGCATGTGGATACCTGTAAGGCCTAATGTTAGGTGGTACACTTCCAAGTTGCAAATGAATTGTTGAAAATTGGCAGCTTAGGGAGAAATTCCCTCCTTAGGGAAGCCCTTCTCACTCTAAGGAGACCCTACTAGCCCTTGGAATAATTTAATTTGCACATAGAAGAATATTATTTTTATTGTGAAACCATGAGATTACAAAAAGTACAAGTCGACTTGGAAGAGGAAATTTGTTCACCACAACCACATATAAATAGACATCACTTGGCATCACTTTGAGGCATCATCACACATCATTTGTTCATTTGATTGGTTCGTACAAATTTGAAATTGCAGGGTCTGAGCTCACACATGCGAAGAGAAGAGAGAGAAATCTATTGACCAAGTTTGACTTTTGATTTGGGATTGGTTTGACTTTTTGTGGACTTTCTTTGACTTTGGATGACTTAGGCTACTTTGACCGATTTCTGATCTGTTCTTGGGAGACCTAATTTAGGAGGCTGTTGACCAAAATTTTGTGCATGCGTTGTCCACCTTTGACTATTATTTTGAAGCTAGGGTTTTTGTAGGTCATCTCTTTGACTTTGACTGAATTTGAAGGCTATTTTGACTCAAGTTGATTGCGTAAAAGAGGCTTGACCAAATTTTTCTAGGCACTTTGATTGTTGACTGTTTAGGGTAGCATTGATTGTTGTTGACTTTTGCAGAAATTGCATAATTGAAGTTTGACTAGATTTGACTTTATTGGTCATTTTTGATTGGATATTGGTTGGTTGATTTGGTTGGTCAAGGTTTTGACCTTTGACTATTTGTTGGATGTACTTGGACTATGTATCTCTCTACTAAACATTTGATGACAATCTTATAGAAGAAGAATTTGGAAAGGGTTTTTCCTTCTTGTGGGGTTTTTCCTTGATCTTTGACCAAATCTCTATCTTTATTGTTCTTGGTTGTCTTCTGTTGTGCATAGGGTTTACTGTTCTATCTACAATTGCTTACTATTATTGGAAGATTGAAAAAATTATTGGATAAAGTGATTGCTATTGAAAGAAGAAATTGATTAAGTGATTGTAACAACATAGAACATTGGAAAATTAACATGGTATCAGAGTTGAGGTGAAGACAAGCCCAAGAAGACAAGGGCAATCACCTCTTGGATAAATCTTATCTGCTGAAGAACATTTGATTTTGGTCAAGATGTCTACCTCATACTTCAAGATTGAGGAGAAGCTGAATGACTCATCTAATTTTGCTGCTTGGAAGACTAGGTTGGAAGTGACCTTGGACAAAAATGACGTCTTGGATTATGTTGAAGGAAAGGTACCCGAGCCTTCAGAAAATGCTTTTGTTGCTATCAAGGCCAATCATAAGAAAGGTGAGGTCAAAGCTAAGAAAATCATTATTGATTCTTTGAGAGACCACTTGCTTACTTATATTTCAAAATTGAAGAAGTCCAAGGAAATGTATGATAAACCAGTTGGGATGTATGAAGTCAACAATTTGAATCAAATTTTTTCTTTGAAGAATCAACTCAAGGGCATCAAGATGACTAAGGGAGAGAACGTTCAATCATACTTCATGATGATATCTCAACTCAAGGATCAACTTCTCATCGCTAGAGAAATGGTATTTGATAGAGAGATGATGTTGATCTTACTTGGAGGTCTTCCTCCAATATGGGAAACGTTCATTACTACCACTAGCAATAATGACAGGTTCTCTTCATTTGATGAACTAGTGGGTAGGTGCACTCAAGAGGAGACCAAGATGATTTCTAGAGGAAGAATTCAAAAGCATGAAGAAGGAGAACCCTTTGCATTTGTTGCTCAAGACAAGAAGAGGGAACGGAAGAGGAGGGCCATCTAATTCAAGAAAGAAAGCACTAACATCCAGGGACTCCAATAGAAGAGTGAAAAGGGACAAGGACTTGTCATACATTCTATACTATAATTTCCATAAGCACGGTCACTATGCTTGAGATTGCCCAGAGAAAGGTAATGCTCCTAGATCCAACAACAACAATTGTGGCTTCAATAACAATAGGTTCAACAATAGAAGAAGAAGAGATGCTCCTACTAATCGTGAAGAAGGTCATCGTCCTCCCAAGAGATCAAGGAACTCAAGTTATGGAAATAATGCAACTACTACTCAATTTGAATATTTTCTTATTTCTTCTCTTTCTAGTTCCTCTCCTCTGGATTTGTTTGATAGCTGGTTGGTACATCGTGGAGCCTCTAGAGACTTCACTGGTTATCATGAAGTCTTGTCAAACCTGGTTGAGAGGAGACAAAATTGAAGATTGTTCTTGGGGACAATACTACTTATCCTGTGAAGGGGTTTGGTTCTGTTTCATTTCATTTGGATTATGGTCAAACTATACATCTACAAGATGTTCTATATGTGTCAAGATTGAGAAAGAATCTTATGTCTATATCTACCTTGGAGGACAAAGGAATGCATGTTGCTTTTGTAAGTGGAAAGGTCCTTACTTGGCCATTGGAATCTCGCTTGAGGGATGCATTCACTTTGGTATCAAGAATCGAAGGCCTCTATAAAGTCATTGGAAGACCAATCGGAGCATTGGTTCATGATAATAATCATCAATGTGAACTGTGGCACTGAAGATTCGTTCATCTTCATTATGAAGCCTTGCCTAAAGTGAGGAAGATGGTTTATGGAATGCCTGAGGTTCAAGCAAATCATGATGGAGTTTGTCCAGAATATGCAAGTGGAAAGAAGACGAAGGGACCATTCCCTTCTAGTAGAAGCATGACCAATGGGCTACTTCAACTAATACATTCTCATCTATGTGGACCCATGCTAGTGACATCTCTTGGTGGCTATCTATACTATATAATCTTTGTGGATGACTTCTCCCATAAGACATGGATATTCTTCTTGAAGCACAAAGGACCAAGCATTTGACATGTTCAAGGACTTCAAGGCACTGATAAAAAATAAAACAGGGAAGAGAATCAAAGTCTTTAGGTCTGATATTGGAGGAGAATTAATTTCAAATGAGTTCATTGACTTTTGCAAGGAAGCATGAATCAAGAAGGAGACCATTGTACCTTACAACCCAAAGAAAAATGGTGTAGTTGAAAGAAATAATAGGACTATCATGAAAGTTGCCTGAGTGATGTTGCATGATAAAAAATTGATGAAGTGTCTATGGGGTGAAGCTGCTAACATAATGGTTTACATTTAAAATAAGACTCCTCAACAAGCCTTGGGTGACAAGACTCCTGGAGAAGTTTTCACAGGTGTAAAGCCCAATATTGGACATTTGACAATATTTCGCCACCCCATTTACTTTCATGTGCTGAGGACAAAAGGAACACACTGGAAGCTTCTGGAAAGAACAATACGTTTGTTGGTTACTGTGAAAATTCTAAATCTTATAGAATATATGTGCCTAGTCAAAGGAATATAGAGTTTAGCAAGGATGTGACATTTGATTAAGATGCTGCCCTTGGGAAAGCAAGGGACTCTCTTCTCCCTTGCCAATGTTGAGAAAAAGGATGATGCCATGGATATACAAGAAGACCCTTTTATGCCTGGGCCAAAGTTTGATGTCTCTGATGATCCCATGGAACCCATGGACCCCTTGGATCCCCCTCCATGTTATCCTCCTACCCAGAAGAAATCCTTATGGCTTTATGACACTTTACAAGATGTTGAGAGACATGTTGTTGCTAGAGGAACCTTTAGGGAAAGCAAGAAGCCATGTCGATATCAGGGATACGTTGTAGCTATGAGCAACATCATACAGGCTGAACCCCACACTTTTGAAGAGGCAGTGAAAGAGTAGGTATGGAAGGATGCTATGGCAGATGAGTATGAATCTATCATGACAAAGGATCTGTGGAAAGTGGTTCCTAGACCCGAAGGAAAGTCTGTTGTGTCTCGTAAATGGTTGTACGCTATAAAGCATGGTGCAGATGGAAGTATTGAGAAATATAAGGCAAGATTTGTGGCTAGAGGATTCTCCCAGAAAGTGGGAGAGGACTATGATGACATTTTTGCACTGGTTGCCCGCTACATTACCATTTGGTCTATCACTGCTCTTGCTACTAGCCAGGGATGGACACTTCACCAAATGGATGTGAAGACTGTGTTTCTACATGGCATACTCAAGGAAGAAGTATATGTTGAGCAACCATAAGGCTTTGATAAGCATGATAGGAAGATTCATGTATGCAGGCTGAAGAAAGCGCTTTATGGATTGAAGTAAGCCCCCAAGGCTTGGTATGCCCACATTGATAGCTACTCGATGAAGCTTGGATTTATGAGAAGCAATGTTGATCTGATTCTTTACTTCAAGGTCATCCAAGGTATGCCCTTGATTTTGGTTCTATATGTGATGATTTATTCTTGATAGGTAGAGAGCCTTTTTTTCTCAAGTGTAAGAGGGAACTGGCCTCTGAATTTGAGATGAAATACCTTGGATTGATGCACTACTGCCTAGGCTTGGAGGTGTGGCAAAGACCAAGTGAGATTTTCCTTTCTCAAGGGAAGTATGTTGTTAAGCTGTTGGAAAGATTTGGTATGGTGGAATGTAAGTCCATGACCACACTGATGGAGATGAACTTCAAGAAGTTATGTGGTGAAGATGCGAGACCTGATTTGGAAAATCCCTCTGAGTATAGACAATTGATTGGGGTACTGATGTTCTTAGTGAACACTAGACCGAGCATATATTTTACAGTCAACACTCTTGAGTCAATTTATGATTGAGCCTCTACATGTACACTGGGTCGCTGGTAAGCATGTGTTGAGATACTTACATGGGACTATCAATCTTGGATTGAGATATATTGCTAAAGATGGGAGACTACATGGATACATTGATGCTAATTGGGTTGGAAATGATGTTGACAAGAAGAACACATCAGGGTGCTGTTTTAGCTTGGGGTTTGCCATGATATCTTGGATGAGTAAGAAGTATAAGTCCATTGCTCTTAGCACCACTGAGGTTGAGTATATTGTTGCTAGCATTGTTAGCTGTGAGGCAGTATGGTTGTTTTGGAGAAATGTTTGAGCAGGTACTAGACACAATAGTGATATATTACGGAAACAAGAGTGGGATCCATCTTTCAGAGAATCATGTGTTCCACGATAGGTCCAAGCACATTGAGATCAAATATCACTATATCTAGGATATGGTGCAAAGAGGAGTTGTAAGACTCCACATTTCAACAAATGAGCATATAGCAGACATTCTTTCCAAGCCTTTCCCAAAAGGAAAGTTTTTGGTCTTCAGAGAGCAGCTTGGACTAGTGGATGTGACCCTCCCGAGAAAGGGTCACAACTGATTGAGAACACTGATCTATGCTCTCCCCCCTTGTTTGATCTCCAAGGGAGGGAATCGAACTGAAGATCTCCTAAGTTTAAGGGAACTCTAGACAATAGGTGTGTGTGATCCCTACCCTTTGTGGTAGGTTGGGTATCTCCCCTAATGCCATTGTAGGGTGTGTGTGATCCTTGTCATTTATGGCAAGTGGGTTATCTCCCCCTACTATGACTTGACAGAGTATACCCTAGTATGCATATTACCCACAAGCTGAGCTTGTAGGGATTGCCACCCATCTAGCCAATCGGTGAGGATACTTGGGTGTGTGTGATCCTTACCATTTATGCTAAGTGGTATCTCTCCCAAGTGATGGGATGCAAATGTTCTACCACTTGACTCTTGAGGGTCAAGTTGGGAAGATCCACAGACAATAAGATGGTTGTGATCCTTACCTCTCATGGTAAGTGGTATCTTACTTATTGTTATTGGACAATGGAATGGTTGTGATCCTTACCTCTCATGGTAAGTGTTATCTCGCCTATTGTCATTGGACAATGGGATGGTTGTGATCCTTACCTCTAGTAAGTAGTATCTCAACCATTGTCATTGGATATAGGGTGGTAGATTGATCTCCACTATGACGATTCTTCTTCTTTAGATCAAGATTGTTCAACATATGAGCAGAGATGAGTAGAGACGAGATATGATATGATACAACGATGATGACGACGAGACATCTAAGACGAGACTTGTGATGTAGTTGGAAATTCCTCCATAGTTGAGAGGGAGTGTTGAAAATTGGTAGGTCAGGGAGAAATTCCCAACTTGGGGATCTCACCCTGAGGAGACCCTACTAGCCCTTGGAAGAATTTAATTTGCACATAGAAAAATATTATTTTTATTGTGAAACCATGACATTACAAAAAGTACAACAGTACAACTTAGCCTGGAAGAGGAAATTCTTCCACCACAACCACATATAAATAGGCATCAGTTGGGATTACTTGGACGCATCAATACACATCATCTCTTCATTTGATTGGTTCGTACAAGTCTGAAATTGCAGGGTTCGAGCTCACACGTGCAAAGAGGAGAGAGAAAAATATGTTGACCAAGTTTGACTTTTGATTTTAGATTGGTTTGACTTGCTTTGTCTTTGGTTGACTTGGGCTACTTTGATGAATTTTTGATCTGTTCTTGCGAGACCGAATTTAGGACCTTGTTGATTGAAATTCTGGGCATGCATTGACCATCTTCGAATGTTGTTTTGAAGCTAGGGTTTTTGCATGTCAACTCTTTGACATTGACCGAATTTGAAGGTTGTTTTGACTGAAGTTGATTGAGTAAAAGAGGCTGAACTCTTTGCTGCCTTGACCAAATTTTGCTGGGCACTTTTATCATTGATTGTTGACTAGTTATGGAAGCATTGACTGCTATTGACTTTGACAGAAAATTGTAGAATTGAAGTTTGACTAGATTTGACTTTCTTGCTCATTTTTGATTGGATATTGGTTGGTTGTTTTGGTTGGCCAAGGCTTTGACCTTTGACTATTTGTTAGATGTATGGGACTATGTATCTCTCTGTTGAACATTTGATGACAATCTAATAGAAGAAGAATTTGGAAAGAGTTTTCCCCTTGTGGGGTTTTTCCCTAGTCTTTGACCAAATCTTTGTGTCTCTATTGTTATTGGTTGTCTTCTATTATGCATATTGTTTACTGTTCTATCTACAATTACTTACTGTTATTGGAAGATTGAAATTTTTTTGGAATAAGTGATTGCTGCTGAAATAAGAAATTGGTTAAGTGATTGTTACAACATAGAACATTGGAAAATTAACATGAATAGTATGGTCATGATCTCGAGCAAGTGGAAGATCATTAGGCATCTCTCCAAAAACCTTAGATTGATCGTCAATACCATTTTGGAGATCCATTGGAGCAAAGGATATATATTTTTGAACATCTAATGAACACAATTGTGCAATTACACCTTGGTGCTCTATTTTTAGCAATTTTGTCATGTTATTAGAGCTTATCACTTTACCAGGCTTTGCTTGGATACCTATAAGTTCAATTTCCTTTCCTTTTAAGGAAAATCTTATGAAAAGTTCTTGAAAATTAAGGGCCACTGTTCCCAATTATTGTAACCATTGGACCCCTAATACAACATCAACATCACCCATTTGGATTGCAATCATGGGACTTTTCAACGAATATTCCCCCATATTTAACTTAATCCTATGGAACTTCCTTGAACAATTTATGGTATCTCCATCTTCAATCATCACTTGGAATTCTAGTGTTGGATATACAAAGAAATTAAGAAGTTTTTCCAATTTGTAATTGGTGTAGTTATAGGTAATGTTACCTACAACCTATGGGTAGTATGCATAGGAGAAATTTTTTCTTCAAGGTGGTTCTCAGTCGGTAGCCAGTAGGCCCTTGCAGCCACTAGATAGCTCAACGTCTCATTATCTCCGCCACCTAAGACAGCCATGTGGTCCCTCGCCCATCTGTTATGATCATATGTTTGAAGGGGGACCTCCCTACCCCGAAGGTATGGATTTTCATTGGTATAGTTGAGTAATTTTCCTTACTTATCATGGACACTTTTGGGCATGGATTGGTGGGGGGATTTAGCAGAAAGAGTGGGCTAGGTCTGTACTCTTGTCTCCTCCGCTCGAGTTGGTGGTTACCCTTGTATCCTAGTCCTGAGGGATCTCCTTTATTGGCCATTAGCTTTAGGGTAGACACTACATGGACAACCCTGATTTTGGTTTTGTGGTCCCACTTCCCGACACCATATACATCACTCCCTCTCGTTCATTCTAACCCCATTCATCATTTTTCCCATTCGGGTCCACATGTGTCTACTGGGTCCACATAGGGTTAGTCTCGCCCCCCTCCCCTTGTCCACATCTCGGGTCGGACTTGGAATGATGCCCCAGAGGTTGGTGTAGCTAAAAGAAAAGAAGGAAAAACACAATTTGGCCACTCTTAACAGGAAATGTACCACATAATGCAAAATATGGTTGGGACATACAAATTTAGCAAGTGGGCAAAATCCAAACATGAGCTCTACCCCTTATCCATGGCCATCACCCTGGTTCTTATGTGCCCTAGATGAGCCTCCTCCATCATTAAGGAACCCATGATTTTCCCAACCCCTGGTGGGCAATGAAATGCCCCACCTCAAAAGGGGGTACCTGTTGCTTCATCCTACACATCATGCTCTCATCCCCTAGAGTCCCGAGCAGTTATGAAGAAAAATCAATCAAAGACAAAAGGCATATGAAGACGGGTGGAAAAACAAAGGTTGGGGTAACTCATGTACCATGATTTGCTTCCTCCTAAACTCATATACGCAGGTTTGGGCTTCTCTTATTATAGCTACCCTTGTACCATGGCATGTGGCTTGTAGCATTCCCCTAATCCCCACTCTATTCCTTCACTATATCATTTGCCACCTACCACTTGATGGATGTACCATTGACCTGTGACCCCCTTTAAAGGTTAAGACCACCTAATAGGGTCCTTGATTAACCCCCTTACTGAGTTTGGAGACACATGTACATGCCAAAGCCCACTATGGAAGGGCATGACATCATGAAGTGCCCCTTTGGTTCCATGGCTTGTAAGCTCTTTTAATTGATTATTTTTGATGATTTTTTGTATTGGAGGGCAAGGGGGCACATTGGATGTTATGTAGGATTGCAGGTGGGTCTCCATTTGGGGCTTGGTCTCCCTATACGGGATTCAAGCCCTCCATAGGGCCATATTGGCAATTGTAGGGTGAGCGTTGAGAGCCATGGGCCTCCATTATAGCAGAGAGTACTTCATGGATCCCCAACCTTGCTCATTGATTGCTCGTGTTCTACCTTTTGGATGAGGATGATGCACCTTGTTCACTGTGTCCAACCGGCTCCACACTTGCACCATACACTTGGCAAATGTTCCAAGGTCTAGATGAGGATGTGTCTCACTGCAGGAGACAAAGGGAGGGCTTATGTCATCATCCTGGCCCTTACAGATGGTTTACAGGCATTATCGATCCATTTGGAGATCCATGAGGATGTCCTTGTGCCCCCACATCCACTTGGGAGTACCACAATGATTGGTTGGAAAACAAGGGGCCAACCCCTTGGCCACTATGTTTGGAGTCCATTATCTCACCATGGCACACTTTGGACTTCATTAAGCCTTCTCAATGGCCCAACGACTCATTATGTTGATTCCTCTGCCCTCTTGAGAGGCTTATTTTTATGTTAGTGGCTATCTTGGTGGGCTTGTCACTAAGGGATGTTATTATTGCACATTATTTTATTATTTAGGGCTTAATAAGGACAAATAGGCAAATCATACTCATTAGAGATGTTATAAATTGATGAGAGGTGATTCATTTCTTTCATCATCAATTGTCTGGGTTTAGTAGCTCTTGTGAGAATTTTGCATTCCTTTTGGAGGATGAGTTTGGTTTCATGTATGAATTTTGATGTTTGGATACTATCTTCTTGATCTTGGAGCTTCAAAATTGTATTGATGTGATGATTGGATATACTCGTTGTACATGTAAGTGCTCTTTTCATGTCTATTCTTTACTTTTATCTTGTCACATGAATGTTGCTGGGATTTTCGCTATCTAGGTTTGAAATTGCCTCTAATTTATGCGAAATTGTGGAATTTTTGATCTATTATAGTGCTGCATATATTACATGTGTCATGTATAACGAATGAATGTTCCTAGAGGTTAAATTTTGTTAAATTCACCTTGATAAGTCATCATTTCTTGTGCATTAAAGTGTAAAATCTTTTGGCAGCTGCTCTCATGTCCTAATTGCCATGCGAAGTTGTCTAGAGGTCTCCTTGATTGGGTATAGTCTCTCCAAATCACAAATTCACCTTGATTCCATCTCTCCCAAAGGCAAGGCACTGGTCCAACCGCTGGTGATCACTTTTAAAGATTATTTTTCTCACTTTCCTCTTCTCTTTCTAGGCCTAGTCCTAATAGGTCATCTACGGCATCAATCAAATTCTTTTCTAACCATCCGAACACTTCAATTTTTGGTCCACGAGGATTGCTCTAGAGGTCCTCCAAGATTGAAGAAGTTCCGTCAGTAGATTTGGGTTAGTGTCCTCATTTGGGTCATTGCAATTAAACCTAAGAAGAAAATTAGTCCTTTGATCCTACTCCCTCATTAGGTCAAGCCCCTCCTTGAGTGATCAACTCCATATCCTTGACCTAGTTTGGGTCCACTTGGTTTCTTTGTGGTCCCACAAATTTACAATTCAAATTCCACAAGGATTACTTAGAAACCCCTTCTTCATTGGAATCCTTGAGTCTAGGAACCTTCTTGTCAAAATATATTCCTTAAACCTAAAATCAAAGATCCCCTTAGCCCTTCCTAGAGAGCCTGTCACCTTGCTTCTTAAGCATGTAAGCCATTTGTCAGAGCGTCTTGTGAGAATAGGCTTGGGGAATCACTTCTTATCCTATTATCGCTACATTCATCCATTGATTCCCCTTATATCGAGTCTCTTCCCATGGGTGAAAGTCTATAAAGAGCAGGGAGCCTTAGCTAGGGTGAGAGTGGGCTATCACTCCTTTGTTTCCTCTTAACCTAGTAGTTGCTCTATAAGATACCCTCCTAGGACCCCTGCTAGTTTGAGCGGTAACAAGTACTACTAGTATTGTTACCTCTTACTTTATGATATATCCTTCTATCTTGACAGTTTGTGGAGCATTAAAGCTTACCAATCCATGACAAAAGATCGTTGGAGTAGTCTCTTAAATCTCTAGATCTTGTGATGGTTCCACTTCTTGATCTTCTTTATATTCACAGCCTATGTAGAATAATTTCTTCTCACTACATTTATGCCTCTTATTGTACTCATTGTCACAATTGAAACATAGTACCTTGGCTCTTCTTTCATCCATTTGCTAAGGAGTCAACCTTGTCAGCTTAGGAGAGGGGACATTATTTTCTCTATAGCTATTAGTGACCAATTTTCTAGTGGCCATATTTTTATTTTCAACTTTCCTTGCTAGATTGAAAGCATGCTCTAGAGGATTTAGGTTGAAAGAGACACATCTCATTGTGGATGCTTTCCTTTAAAGTTCCCATAAATAGGTCTAACAAATTATCCTCTAAAATATTCTTTATCCTGAGGCTCAAATTTTGGAATTGTTGAATGGGCTCTGTAACAGGACTTTTTTGTCGAAGATTTACTAATTTACTAAAAGAATGTATTGCTCTTAATATCCCCATAATGTGCTATCAATTCCTTTATAAAAATGGATGAAGATATAATTGAATCCTTGTTCCTTTCACAAAGCCATTGATACCATACATGTTGGTCATGCTCTAAAAACATGTATGTAAAGTTTCCACTCGGTGTAGATCAAAGTATTTCCCCTTCAGAAATATCCATGTTATAGGTTCATTACCATCAAACTTCCCCATATTGATCTTCAGAATGTAGTAGTTCCTTGGTGCTGATTTGAAGCCTTGATGATGTGTTCTTGGATTGAAAATTCATGATTATGGTTTTGTGATTCAATATTTGTTCTTTCCAATTGTGATAAAACATTTCCCATAAGTGATTGAGTTTCAGCACAATGGTTCTCCTTGTTTTCATTATTTCCTTGGATCTCAGTATCCGTTTTAAGAAGCCTCACTAGGAGAAGATTTTCCATGGCATTCATGGATTTTTGTATTTATTCCTTATTTTCATTCAATTTTTTTTCTATGCCTTTCTTATTTTCATTCATTTTCTTTTCCATTTTGCTTTTAATTTTTTTGTTGAGAACTTAGTAAATCCACCTTTTTCAACATACTACCATCCATTTCATTAACTTTCCTATCTAATTGAGATAACCTAAATTCTAAGTCTTCACTTTTTTCATGAGTCTAGGATGAGCCTTCAGTTAGTTAAATTGTAGTAGCTTTCTTTGGAGGTTTGTTGGAAAATAATAATAGTACTCTTTATCACAACTTCCAGTCACAGAAAAAAATGGATCTTCTAGTCAACAATTAGTTCACTTGTAAGTTATGTTCCTTCAAAACTTTAATTTGAAGAAAATTTGAATGGCAAAAGTTTTTCTTGATATATCACTAAGATTTGAGTTATTATAGATTTGCAACTTTGGTTTGTAATAAGTCTTTTTTGCAATTCCATAGGTGTAACTAGAATTTGATGTGGCGAGTGAAAGTTATGGTTATGGTAACTTTCCCAAAACTTGTTGATTTTTGGCCTCTTCCCACAAGCAAACTTGTATACTGTGCCTTGTGTCCAATTCTTCCAATATAATTATGAAATTTGTACATGAGGTACTTACGTATGTCTTGTGAGATCCTTGAAGATTTCATAGTTTGAAAAGTCCCATAGTTTGAAGATTTCAGGATTGTTAACAAACTCTAACTTCCACAAGGTATAACTCCGAAAATATAGCAAACTCAATTTTGAAATTTGAACCAGATGTTCTTTGAGATTCTCCTTAATATAATCCAAGTTTCACATTTTGAAACCTCCCAGAAAAAAATTTATTGCAAAAATTTATTACAGAAGCATTCAGGAACCCTAACTTCCTTAGAACATATATCTGAAATTATAGTGAACCAAGATTTGAAATTTGAAGCAGATGTTCACTGAGACAATGGTTCAAGTTTCACTTTTTGAAACCTCCCAGAAAAAAGTTAAAGTGAAAATTCCAAACTGACCTGTTTGAAATTGAATTCAAGAGCATTCAAGAACCCTAACTTCCTTAAAGCATATCTTCGAAAATATAGCGAACCAAGATTTGAAATTTGAAATAGATGTGACTCAAGATTTCTCCTCAATATTCTCTAAGTTTCACCATTGAAAACCTTCTAGAAAAAAATTATAGCGAGAATGCCACAACAACCTGTTTGAAGTAGCAAAACCCTAGGATCATGAGCTCTAATACCAAATGTTATGAACCTTATGTCTCAAAGATTATAAGAAACCAATAAATAGAATCCTTTTTGAGGGGGAAATCTTCTTTTACAATGAATACATTGTATGAGACAAGATTTGATGATCCTAAGACTAGGTCTCCTTAGTAGACACACACACACACTTATATATAGGAGACGAAGTGTACAATTTTAATAAAATGCGACCATGCTAGGTTCTAGCCTACATAACAATATAACAATTTACTAACTCAAAATATAGGGCTTAATAAAGGGTTTTAGAGTTACATAGGCCTTATATAGGGCTTAACACTCAGTATGACATACAACAACAATGTCAAATTTCAAGCCATATTCAATACTTAGGAAATTCAAGGACTAGTTGCATTTCAGCATGGCCAAGAGAGTACTTGGTGGGTCCACATGATGATTACATGTTGTTCTTGGACACTAGTGTGCCATTGTTTGTGAATTTCCTTCCTATTTCCTTCAAGCCACTCATTGCTAAATTAAGCTTAAAAGTTAAAACCCTACTCACCCTCTTTAACTGTACTTATTGTTTTCCAAGTGTTCTTTAATTAGCCTCAATAGCGGTTACTGATTATAAGAGTGTTGAATTCGGGGGAATGCATGGCCTAAGGAACCTGCTACCACTGGAATTGTATGTTAGATATGGTAAAATATATTACCCACACAACAATCTAAGTGAAATCTTAATAGGTCACCCATTGTTACTTCAATAACCTATCTTAGCCTCTTTAGTTTGGCTCTCCTATTGCTTAGAAGGGGGCTTCTATACTAGGATCATTAAGGTTGTCAATGGAGCACATAATGATGTCGCAGGTAGCCTTAGTAAAATAATTATTAGAATTTTCCATTTTTATAAAAGAGAGAAAAAATGTGATGCAGATGTAGGGACATGAAGATTAGTGCCAATTGCCTTTAAGGACATCAGAGTTAAGGAGAATGAAATCGAAAGATGAGATCAAGAAGAGATCCTCTTAAGATGGTCATCTGGTGTTTATGGATTAGAGTAAGAGGTTAGAACCTGATAGATAAATTTACTCCTCAACTAATAAGGGAAAATCATGAAATCATGGAAACGAGAAATCCTTTAACCAAAAGATGGACTATCAATTTAGGTGAGATTTTGTCCTATAAGGAGAAACCCCTAATAAGGGCTAGTCCTATAATAAGATTTTGATAACCCTAGTCCAACAAAGACAAGGTGAGCCCTAGTGTCCTATCCCTCCAACTTCCACATGACTATGTAGCCACTCAATGGATCGACCTTGGTAGCCTTGTGGTTGTCTTGAACAATCACATTTATGCCTTTAATGATGTAGAATAAATAACTAAGAAAAAGTAGCTTCTAAGTCAAAAACATTCACCACATAGATAAACCCCTAGCAAAATTGCTCCCAAAAGATATTTCCATTAAGCTTTAAGGAGAGGAGCGTTCTCACAACCCAACCATGAACACAAATGCAGAAGCTATCCTCTTTTTATAGAATGAGAACTACACCCATTACATTAAAATATCTTTTTGTGAATTAATTCCTTAGATTTCTAACTCCCAAAATTAACTAATGCAACAAGAATATAAGGTAGTCAAGCCACTTGTACAATGATTTGATAAAGAGGGGTTAATCCATCCAAGAAGGAAAAATGGTATGAGATGCCAACACCTAGCCTCCAAAGGCTCCTTAAATGGTCCAAAAATTATGTATATGGTCCACGATCAATACTCAAAGCATGGTGAATTAATTCCCAAAGTCAACATGTCCAATTTCCTCCTTTTAATTCAATGGCCTTGAGAAAACTCCTTCAATTGGGTAGCGTCATTATAGCAATATATTATAATGACTCAATACCTCAAATAAATGTCCCAAATGGGGGTCCATACTTATACCTTGGGCCAAGGAGTCTCCATAATGTACAGGAATGACTTTTTAAGTCAACAATCAATCTCAAAACTACCGAACAAGAACAATGACGTCCAATAAAAGGGTCGACTTCATTCATAACAATTCATCAAAGGTCTCAAATAGTGCTCCAAAAGACAACCCATGGTCATACCTTGGGTCAAGGCACTCCATGAATCATGGGAGATGCCTCTACAAGCCAAAACTTGGGTCATAAAACCCCCACCTAGCCAGGGAACGTCAAATTTAATGAAATTAGTCTTTAGTCTTGTTGTCGCCTAAGATGTACACCTCAACGTGGGAAAATTTTCCGACCTCACAAGGTATAGTCTTTATAGCTAACGCTAAGAGTAGGGGCTGTCACCTATTCCCTACTCACTCCGTTTAAACTCTCTCCTAGGCAAGCTAATGTTGAAATTTTGATGTTCTATGCTGTTATAATCACTTAAATCTAAAACTTCTTTCTGCTGCAAAATAAGTGAAGTAATTGTAGATAGAACATAAACCATATCAACCATATGCACAATGGAAGACAACCAAGAACTTAATGAGACATAGAGAAGTTAGGTCAATGACTAGGGCAAAACCCAAAAGGGGAAAACCCAACCAGATTCTTCTTCTATTAGAAATCAATTGTTTAACAGAGATACAAAGTACAGTGAGAGAATGAAGAAGTTCACCCAAATCTAAAGAAGATCTCTGATAGCAGTAGCTGATGCAAACATTGAATCACTTTTTCTCTCCAAGACCTTCTCTTACTCTTCAAGACTCTTTCTCTCTCTCTCTCTCAATCTTCCTCTAGGCTCTCCAACTCTCTCTTTCTCAAGTTCGAATTCTCCTTTCACAAGCACAAGTAAGTGCGTCAAGTGAGGATGAGAGGTGCAAATATATAGGAAGAGCAAGGATGTCAAGTTCATGAGGGAGTAACTCCTATGCCTTTAGAAGGAGTTACATCTGCCGAAATAGGATTGTAACTTATGCCACAAAGGAGAGGAGTGTAACTTATGCATTTAGGAGAGAAGTGTAACTTATGCATTAAAGAGGTGTAAGAGGAATCTTTTTATGACAAGTCATTAAAGTGTGTAAGAGAGTGTAAGAGATGCGTAAGAGCATTAAAGAGAGACGAATGAATCCATTAAAAGAAAGAGTAATATATGCATTAATTGAGGGGAGATACATATGACATGATTGAGTTTCATGATTGAGAGACTTGAATTTCTTTTTAATAATAATATAATAATATCATAAAGAGTATAATAGTAGTAGTAATAATAATAATAATATTATTGATGATTAAGTTAAAAATCAAACAATTGAGATTGATTAAGGACAAATAAGTGATCTTCCATCATGGATATATGGTTATAAATTGGTGGAAGGTGATTTACTATTTTTGGAAAGTCATGACTTTCTATTTTAAGAAAGTCACTTTAGAAAGGTTAGAAATGAATTTCTGTTCAAGGAAATTCATCCCATAGATGTCAATTTTCAATAGCTAAGGGGGGTAGTACCTAAAGATGGTAAAAACTAAGGAGAAACTTGTTGAAACAACAAGTCTAGGATATTAGGAGGCAAGGCAATCACCTCTCTTAGTAACTTGAATTATAATGAGATGGACAGTTGAATTATTAAATTGAGCAATGTGAGATGGGTAGACTTAGTTAGATCAATATGACACTTTAAGATGAAAAATAAGAGACCAATGTCTGGATAACAATTCCCAAATAAGTTAAAGAACTTGTACAATGATATACAATGCTTCAAGCTACAATATAAGCAATGTTGCAAGGAGAAATGTTAGTACAAGAAATCAATAGATCAAGATAACCAAATATATGAGCAATAAACTTTAAAGAACAATTGCAATAGAGACTGAGCATACAATAATGTAAATCTTGCAATTATAGGTTGAGCTCACAATTCCAATTACAATGATCAACTGGTGGGTGAATGCAAGATCTATCTAGCGTGAAGTGCAAGATCTTGGTTGATTTTAATTAAATACCTAGGCTAAAGTGAAAGCCTCCTCAATTGTTTTGAAGCAAGTCTTAAACAAGGTTGTAGAGAGCACTACTGGGGAAGGAGACTAAGGCCTCATTAACAATACCTACCCATGAGTTCTAATGGCCCAAGTGCCTTCGTTCTTATAAGGGATTTCCCCCAAGAGAACTACAAGATCACCTATTTTAACCGTTGAGTAAGGGTCAAGCTTCTCAAATTGGTATGAAGAAGGTGGTCCTAACCTTCTATCAACCAAGCTTATGCTTGAAGGTAATTTTAGGAATGGAAAGCCAGATCTAAGATGATGATGCAAGTGACAATGATAATGAGATAGTTTCAATGAGATACAGTAATGGAAAGATGCTTCAATGTAAAAGATATTAATTTACTTATAACCAAGCTTATTAAATATAACTTTTTAAAACATAAGATTATAAGATTTCAATAATGAGCTAATGAAGCACTTTTAGGATTACTCTATGAAACAGTTAACAACAATTTCAAATAACTTAGTTATGGTGTTTGTTAAGATGATCTTCATTCATATGGTATTACAATGGAAACAAGTGAAAATTTAGATTGTGCAAACTCAAGTAACCAATGACATATGAGATTGCTAACAATGATTTAATGAGAAGATACAACTCAAGGACTAACGCTATCAATGAAATTCTAGTCAAATGAGAGAAATAAAAAGGAGTTAGTATCTAAAACCAAAACAAGAGAAACTAACTAAGAAGATAGATGCTCCTCCCTTTTAAATAAGGAGGGGGATACCATGGGATTGAATCTCAAGCTCCCTTCAAGCAAGAAGACCGATTTTATTATCAAGATTACAATGAGAAAGAAGCCCTTAGACAATGAGAAAACGCCTCTCTAAACACCTTGAGGAGGTCACAAAGACAATAATACTTTAACACAAATGACCACTCCTCAAGCTATCAAATACAAAAGAGGAAGGCACAAGGCAATGGATAATATACTTTAGTGAAGAACGACTTGCACCAGACCTCAAGAAAACTTCACGGCCTTGATGAATCAGGCCTAAAATCCCATTGCCAAGCAAGGAAAGAAGGAAGGAAAGAAGGCTAGAAAAATATTTAATTTTATGTGACAATTTATGTGGTTATTCAAGCCATAAATCTTCAAATTTTAATGTGAAAAACCCTCCAAACAAGATTACTTGACATCAGAAGGTATGTGGCCCTCTTGGAGGCTTACGACTAGGATGAATGAGGCCTCTAGGCCTTGCAGCTATCCCTCAAAATAATCTTCCAATGATCAGATTTGAAGATGGCTAGTCCCAAGCGAAAACAAATGAAAACCCCCTCCAAATGATGAGTATGGTCCTGCAAAATCACAAGCGTTAGTCTAATAGATTAGAAACAACAAATACAAACCCCAAGAGGCTTGCGACTAGGCTAATCAAGCCCTAATATGCTTGTGGCTAGGCCTAAAATGGCCAATGATGCTAGTGGCTAGCCAAAAACAAGCCTAGAAATAAAAAATTGAGCCCAAGATGTATCAATCAATCTGTGAGATCAAAACCAAGTTAGATTTTTGATGAGAAAATAGAGAAAATTATTTACAAAATTTTCAAGCTCAAACTTTTGCAATAAATGAAATTTGAAGTGAGAAAAAGGGCTCAAACTCTAGCAGCTTCCTTAGAAAATTTTCGTTGGTGATCAGAAGCCACAAAAGTGATGGATTGAAACCTCTAGAGGCCTAAAGTCCTTGTGGCCTTGAAGAGAAGCTAGACTACCCTAAAAAATACGAGACATTGAGCATAAACCCTAGCTATCTAAGTGAGGGCTAAAACCTTAAAAAAAATTCACCTCTCCTTTGATTTTGAGATATATGCACATGCAAAACAAATCCAAGGAGAAACCCTAGACGTCCCCTTCAAATCTGCAAGAAACTCACGCCAGAAACCCCAAATGGCTATATACAAATATAGAGAAATGTGTACAAGGGCTAGAGAAAATAATTTACAAAATTTATAATGATTATGGCTATTATAAGCAGATCTATTCAATTAATTCACAAATAGACTAAAATAGATGCGAGAAATAATTTTATAGGTGAGCATTGGCCAAGATCTCTGCAAAACAAATCGTTAGATAAACCTTGAAATTTAATAAAGTGGGCTCTTAAGCTTTCTTGTCTTGGGAGTTGGTTGGTCCATCCGAAGACTTCCCCTCATGCCCAAGATCTGAATACCATAGAGTCTCTACACAATGAAGATCAAGTTATTAGATTAATAGAGGCATAGATAACACAATAATTCTCAAAATCTAGAGATACCTACTAGATAAATTGAATTAGAATGCTTCTCTAAAACCCAATAACTATTGCAAGATACCTGTGCAAATAGTTAATCCAACCATTGGCTAATGAAATAATAACTTAAGAAATTTAATTTCAGTAGAGCATTAGGAGCATGATTCATAAAATATTACCACAAGAATTAGAAGAGGAACACCACCATGAATAAACCCCAAAGACTTCTTTATTATTCCAGAAAAAGTATTACAGCCAATAGAGCTTGACTAAGAGGTCGATTACAATTTTTTTCATGATCAAACGAGGAGCAAATAGCTTCCTTGTATAGAAAATGAGAGCACAAGACCCCTCCAAGTGGAAAAGCAGCTAGTTCCCTTGATCCATGGCTTGATCCTTGCCAAAATAATTCAATCCCTTGATTACAGTTGCACAGATCCCTAGAAAAATTAAATTCCTTGATTGCTGGGCTAGGTGGACCAAGCTTTGACTTCTTGGTGGTTTTGGACCACTGGAGAATCTTAAAAAAAATTAGAATTCTTGAAATTCCTTCATTCGACATAACCACCTGGACTAAAAATTTGATTTCCTTGAGAAAATAATTCTTTTTGGCCCAATGAATTTTTTGTGTGGGACTTTTTGCCTTGGAAATGAGACCTTTCTCATATTTTTTGACTTCATTCCTTTTAGGAAAGGTCCTCAATATTTTTTTTGATAATTTTTCCACTTGGAGAGAATTAATTTTCTCTCATTTTAATTTTTGACAAATTTCCAGCTTAGTTATTTTGACAATTTTCATTGGAAAATAAAATAAAAGACTCAAGAGGGGATTTACACATATTTTCCACCCTCAAAGTGGGTCTAAAAAATATGTAGGCAATGATGTCTAATTATGATTAATCATCTACCTAAAATATTACTAGACAACACCTTTTACATCAACAATTACATAGACATCCCATATAGAAGGGGGGAATTTTACAATTAAAACATGACCTCTGGACTCATCCAAATTTTGCAACACTTGACAGATCTAGTATGATGATATACATAGACTCGATAGCACTAGTACTACACCTAAGACCTTACCATCGAGCCCCACTCTAGCATTGGGGTATTTGCAGGAGAAAATCTCTGCCAATTAAAAGGGTCAGAAAACACGAATAATTAGCGGAGGGTAAAAACCTCCCTAGACTTTCATTCAACATATTCTTTCTTCTAAAATTGGTCATGCATAATAGGTGCCTTAGAAGAGGAGTTATGACAGTAGTAACAATAGTTTTACAGAGACGAGATAAGAGTTTTTGTTGTTGAATTTTCTTAGTCTATCCGTTAGAAAATTAATCTGTATTCTGCTGGTTTATTTCTTCTATTTGTTTAAAAATCGAACAAGTTATCTAATACATTAAATACCGAAATAAACACAATACAGTCACAACATCTTCAGATCATCAACCGAAAGAAAACAAGCACACAAGTGACACCGTTATTTTTGGACAAATGTCCCCAGAAAAACTCAATGCGAGAAAACCGGTGCAGCTATTCTGAGGGTTATATTGTTATGCAGTCTATCTGAGTACAACAGGGTGCCTAATCTGGCTCACCCATCAAAGAAAAATACATGGCAGCAATACCTCTATACTCGGAAACAGGTATTCAAAAAACCTGTCCCACGAAACCCTCTCCGGCACAACTGAAGCTCAACGCTGGCCCTTTTGGCCTCTGTGTCAGCCTCCTGCTGACCCGCGTTAGCCCCAGGACCCTTCACGCTAGCCCTCTGAGGCACTGTGCAGCCTCTGCGTCACTCCCTCTGCCCTCTGTGTGGATGACACAATCTCTCTGGGCTCTGCGCTGCCTCTGCTGGGCTTTGCGTAGCCTGGACTGACTGTTGCTCTCACTCTCTCTGCTTCTGTGCTGGTCTCCTAGTATTGTCTCGACTCTCTGCCTCTCTACCTTGTACTCACTGCCCCTCGCTGTTGATCATTGATTCAACCTTGCTTGGCAAGCCTGCTCTAGCAAAATGAATGACTGATCACTCTGGTGTGTTCTCCAACTGACCCTCAAGCCTCTTCTTATACTTTTCTCATTGGTCCATCAACAGTCGAGATTAAATCTCTAATCAATGGCTAAGATTAGATTTGGCTTGATCCATGACTTTTGGAACCTTCTAACCTAGTTTTATATTGATACCCATTAATATTTTATTTTTCCTAAGTTCAGACTTAGGAACTCCATTAAAAATATTAATTATTTTAGTATCTCCCAAACCGGTTAGAATCTGCCCAAACCATTTTTGGGTCTTGGAGATCCCACTTGCTTTAGCCTGTCCACCAATTTTCATGGCTAGAGCACATTCGATGCTATCCCAAATCAACACTCCCTCTTAGCAAGGATTGTGCTCTAGTAATACTCCACATTGAGTATCACACTGATTATCCGGCATCGGTCCCTGTGCTGATGCTAGGCCTGCCTGCCCAACATCCTCTGCACTGTTGCATTCTGTACTACTGGCCATGGCCCTGCCACTGCCATTGCTGCATCTATACGACAACTCCTTTTGCATCCGTCGTGCTGTTGGTCCATCCTCCTAGCACTGCATCCCCTCTCATCATGCTGCATCGTGCTACTGCATACTACTACTACACTGCAACTTAGTTACTGAGAAGTAAGTTACTGATCCAGCCAACTTTTGACATCCCTGTCAGGCTAGAAACACTTCCGATGCTGAAGTTCCCTTTGCCGCTAACAAGTGCTCTCTCTACTGGCCTTTGCGCTGCTACAACAACTCCCTACATCTCGCACCGTTGCACACCTCTCTGTGCCATCCTGCACTGGTGCAACACTCCCGTGCCTCTCGCACTGGTGCAACCCGCTAGCCTCGCGTTGCCTGGGGACTCTTGCAGTGTAGCACTCTTTGCCGCTCCATCCGCATCCGTCTCTACCGACATCCTCCAGTCCTGCTACTCCTCTTTGGGGCTCCCATAGCAAGGTATAATCCAAGAGGTTGGGTACCTCAAGGATCCTCCCCCTCATCCCTTGTGGTCCTCCTGACTACAGCTTGATGTCTCCTCACTTCTTCTCAAGTGGTACATGAGCACTCATGGCACAATCGTCATCCTCCTCGATTTTTTTCTCTGCCTTCGCTGGTGCTGCCTTCGAGTCAAAAGCCTCTCCCTTACTCTTCTTCCTCGGACACTGGTTCGCAAAATGACCCAGTTCCCCGCAATGGAAGCACTTGACCTTGGAGAGGTCCTTCTTCTTCCTCTTCTCTCGCTTTCTCGTAGATGCTAGCGCCGCATCCTCTTCTTCGTCCTTCTTGATCCTGACCCCTTTGCCGCTACTCCCCGCCTTGGTCAGCCATCTGATCTCTTCTTGACGAAGAGCCACCCACAGTTCTTCCCAATCTGGAAGACTCATACTGCCCAGTATGCTCTGGACAAATACCTCCCAATCCTCGGAAACTGCATTAAGTGCGGTCCTCACCATTAATTCCTCATCCAGTGTGGCCCTATGGAAGTTAGCTGGTGATGGATCTCCTTCAACCGACCAAGGAAGACATCTATCTGCTCTCCCTTCTGCATTTGGTATGCTCTTAGCTGATTCTCTAGGAGCATCTTCCTCTGCATGGAAGTACGCTGGTATAATGTCTTCACGACATCCCACATCTCCTTTGTCGTTTCCTTCTCGGCAATATGTGGTACCACATGATCCTTGACCCCATCAAGGATGATGCACTTAGCCTTAGCCATTGCCTCCTCGTACCTTTCATTAGCTATCGGGTCAACTGGGATCACTGTTTTAGAATTCGGCCGAGCCACTAAATTTTTTTTATGACCGGGCAGAAATACCAGTTCGGGAGGCTGAGTCATGATTGACTCGGCGGAGTTATTGCATGACTCGGCCGAGTCAGCGATGACTCGGTCAACCCGGCTGTTTCTGCATCTACTCGGTCGAGTCATTAAATCTGGCCAGTCACCCAAAAATACGATTTTTCTAATTTTTTTTACAATCAACATGTTACAAGGCCTAGCCAGGTGTTTGTTAAGGTCAACATGGTAAACAAAAATCCCAGCAGACTCAAAATGAAGCACAGTTGAGTGCAACCATACTTGTTTTGCAGGGAAAAGTTAAAACTACAACTTGCATTGCCAGAATCTGATGCGTTGTTATCACATTCTATGCCTTTGTAGCAAACGTTTAAGATGTTTAGTCATAATCTAACATGGCTTTCACAGAGTATACAGAACCAACCTCAACAAATTTAGCATTAATACATTTTCATTTGAGTGTAATTGGCTCACAGAAGCAACCAGAAACTAGAGGAAAACTACCTGGAAACAGAAATGCAGCCACTCTGGAGACATTGAAGTAGCAATAGGGTTAGAGATAGATTGATAAAGAACTCTGGCTAATATCAACACTTGAGGCATCAAGGTTTGTACTATAGCTAGTGTATTTCCTTACCCACACTCTATACACAGGTCCTCACATGTGGCAATATGCAGTGTAGTCTTCACTATTCTGTTCTCGGACCATTCCAGATAAATAGAACTGAACCATAGATCCCTTTTGGTAGTAACATACTAACAAGTGAAGACCTAGCTAATCTTATACTCCAATTTGAACTAAGATACCAAAGTGTCAACACACCTAGATACCTTCAATCAAGTACCTTCCAACACCTCATCATAGGATGAAATATTAACAGACCTATTTGCTACTATAAAGGGAGACTGGCCTATTTTGCAGATGTGTCTATTACTCCAATCAGCGTTTCATGTGGTTTTTTCTGGTTTAACAGTATCCTGTGGGGGACACTTCAAGAAATCTTCTCTTTCAGAGGAATTATGTGGTCTTTGAGGAGTTCCATTGCAGGGTTCTTTTCCACCCATCTCTTATTCCTACTCTCATATTGGTAAGCTCCCATTTTCATAATTGATTAGTACAGTGGGTTTTTGCAGATCTTTCAAAGGTCTGGATTTCAAGTGCTAAATGGATAATTTCTTAGGAAATGATCATATTATTTGGTATGAATCTTTAAAATTATGTTTTTTTATAAAAAAAATATTTAATGTATTTTTTACAACGACCGAGTCATTGAAATCGAGCCTGCCGAGTCGATATCGAGTAAGAGTCGACCCTCGGCCGAGTCGGAGTCGACCCTTAGCCGAGTCGGAGTTTTAAAACATTGACTGGGATAGCTATCACTCTCGAGATAAAGCCCTTGATGTGATGTCTATCTAGAATGGACAAGATCCTGGCCTTCCAGACCACAAAGTGGGACGCTCCGTCCAACCTATCCTGATCTCTCAGCCCATTCGTGACCATTTCACTGCTCTTCTGTCGACTCCTGCTGAGTTTCTCTACTTCTCGTCTGGAAGTTCTCTTCTTGACTCCCTCTGGGTCTTGATTTCCCTCCTGGAAATCCTTCTGCCAACGCCAAGTTGCCCCTCTTCGATTGTCTGTGCAACTGCAACACCGATCCAGATTCCTTGGCTAGAAATCCGCCTCGGCAGCAACTCCCTCTACCTTGGTCTTTCCCTGTTAGGTATTGTTCTGACCAAGAGTACCCCACCAGCTTCGCTCTCGCAAACTACCCACAACCTCCTATGCCCCAACAACTAAAGGATTGAGCCACTTGGCTCTGCGCAATCCTGGCACCGACAAATGAGCTCCCTCAACCAACTGCGTCAGCCCTCCTGGCCTCTGTGTGGCCCTGCGTGAGCCTGATTCTAGCTCTCTCAGCCTCTGCGTTGGCCTCTCTCTGGCCCAGACTGATGACGTAGTCCCTCTGCGTTATTCCTTCCCCTGTCGCCTTTTGCAAGGATCAACTCTGTCACCCGGGACAGTTGAATCTGCTGCAAATGCTCTGCTCAGCTGATGCCTATAGTTTTCCTGTGATCTGCAACCATGCTCTGATACCATGTTGAATTTTCTAAGTCTATTCATTAGAAAATTAATCTGTATTCTGCTGGTTTATTTCTTCTATTTGTTTAAAAATCGAACAAGTTATTTAATACATTAAATACAGAAATAAACACAATATAGTCACAACATCTATAGATCATCAACTGAAAGAAAACAAGCACACAAGTGACATCGTTATTTTTGGACAAATGTCCCCGGAAAAAACCAATGTGAGAAAACCGATGTAGCTGTTATGAGGGTTATATTATTATGCAGTCTATTTGAGTACAACAAGGTGCCTAATTCAGCTCACCCGACAAAGAAAAACACACAACAACAATACCTCTATATCCGGAAACAGGTAATCAGAAAACCTGTCCCATGAAACTCTCTCCGACACAACTAAAGCTCAGCGCTGGCCCGTTTGGCCCCTACATCAGCCTCCTATTGACCTGTGTCAACCCTAGTGCCCTTTACGTCAACCCTCTGAAGCATTGTGCAGCCTCTGGGAGCCTTTGCGTCACTCCCTCTACCCTCTGCGTGGAGGACACAGTCTCTTTGGGCTCTGCGTTGCCTCTGCTGGGCTTTGCGTCGCCTAGACTGATTACTGCTCTCGCTCTCTCTGCTTCTGTGCTAGTCTCCCAGTATTGTCTCTGCCTCTCTGCCAAGTACTCACTGCCCCTCGCTGCTGATCACTGATTCAACTTTGCTTAGCAAGCCCGCTCTAGCAAAATGAATGACTGATCACTCTGGTCTGTTCTCCAACTGACCCTCAAGCCTCTTCTTATACTTTTCTCGTTGATCCATCAACGATTGAGATTAAATCTCTAATCAATGGCTAAGATTAGATTTGGCTTGATCCATGACTTTTGGAATCTTCTGACCCAATTTTATATAAATACCCATTAATATTTTATTTTTCCTAAGTTTAGACTTAGGAACTCCATTAAAAATATTAATTGTTTTAATATCTCCCAACTGGTTAGAATCTGCCCAAACCATTCTGGGTCTATGAGATCTCATGTGTTTTAGCCTCTCCACCAATTTTCATGGCTAGAGCACATCCAATGCTATCCCAAATCAACATTTGCCTCGGTAGGAACATTACCTTCAGCAAGGGAGAGGATTGCATCACTTAGAGCCTAGAGGAAGAACCATAGCTAAAGTTAGAATCTCCTATTGTAATATTCTCCTTGACCTCCCACACCCTCTTTGAGAGGATCCATCTTTGGCCAATCCAATCTTTTTCTAAGTTTACTTCAGATACTTTTGTAATGCTTCAAGGCCTACTTTATAAAGGTAGAAGAGGAGGGGTGAGGTAGGGACACAAATTGGTATTGTCTAGTGTCGTGCTTTGAATCTCTTGCTTTCACACACTTCACCAGTAGTTGTGAGAGGACATAGTTGTATTGAGAGGTAGGAATGCTTACATTGTATCCACATGATTGCATTCCTTGATACTCATGTTTGGAAGTGCTTCAGAAGTGGTTGAAATCCCCCTAGGGTACTTGTAGGTGAAACTGATATTCCCCCAGCCGTTGTGCTTGCAGCTTTGGAAATAAAGGTAACATTTATTCAGTGTTTACATCTGAGTGTTTATTTTGTTTTTTTATAGTTCTTTAGTCTCTTGAATTGATTAGCGCTGGGAAGTACTCCCCTTTAGTTAATTTTCTATACTTTGTAGTCCCTAGGGTTCAAGGTTTGAAGGTCACTTTTTGTAATTGCGTCATTTACACTTGCTTATTTTTACACTTTTGAATGCAAATCTATGCTTCGTCATTACACCTACTGTTTTTTACACTTTTGCATGCAGATCTGCGCTTTTAAGAGCAGATTTTCTTATGCTAACAACCGATTTGCTCGTATCCCAAGGTTGTAGTTTGTCATTAGGTGTAGATCTGCATTTCTGCTTGCTGTTTTGAGTTTAATTGCAGATTATTGGTCTGAAATTTATGAGTGCAGTGAGCATTTATTACAGTTTGGTGGCGGTTTTGGATCCATAGGGTTCACGCTTTGTTTATAAATTACCTAGGGATTCTTCCCGTGGTTAGAAAACACTTACTCAAAGTTTACGGGGATAGTAATAGGTGACAGTGTACATTCTCCAATTATTTTGGACTCTGGAGCCTGTCAAGCTTCAAGTGTTATCATTTTAGCACCATTGCTGGGATTTGAGCCAGGCTTCCTGGTATTGTTAGCACAAGGCTACTATGATGATGGTAAATTGATTCTATTGCAGATTTTTATATTCACATAGTGTCTCCACCAGGTTCAAGAACAACCAGGTTTGATCCAGATCAAGGTATTCATCCATTCTTTAACAACATAAAAGAGGTCTTATAACAGTCAAGAATCTAGTCTACTTCTTCATGAATGGTTCGTAAAGAGGTAAGTTCACCTAATTCAGGTTATCCAGTTTCAGTTCCTCAAGTTTAAATCCCTTGAGTTTCATTTTTTTACAGCAGTTCAAATGGTTCCTCTTGATTGTATAACTATTGCTGGATATCCCAATGACATGTTGGTTGCACTTGATTGGAAGTGCTTTCCCAATTATCCCTACTAGAGAACATCTTGAAAAGTTTATATATTTCCTTCAGGACTTTAGTGTTACACATGAAGATATATCAAGATGAAGCTTTTTGCGCCATCTCTTGGGAAGATGCTAGGAGATGGTTTACAGGGTTGCCCAATTATTCTGTTAAAACTTGAGATAGGTTCACAATTAAATCCAAGGAGTGCTAGGGAGAAAAGAGAGATTTATCTTTCTTATTAGCAGAAATGACTGGTCTTTGCAAACTAGGGAATGAGAATATTAGAGAATTTAATCAAAAGTTTGTGAACGTATTCAAGGAACTTCCTATTTATGAGGCCTAGTGAAGCCCTTGCCTTGGTTATGTATACAAGTGCATTTGTTGTGAAGGGAGAAACATCCAGCTGATTTTAGTATAGCTTATACAATGGCTTGTTCCTTGGCAAGGAATTGACTTTCTTCTAGTAAAAACTACATCGTTTTATTCCAATAGAAGTGAGGCAAAAGTTGACAAAAGTGAAAAACTATTCTCTACTAGTTCTAGTTTAAGAGCTAATAAAATTGACCAATTGTTTCACTGGATGTTGCTTTTTAACGATTTGCAACAGCAATTTAATGAGTTATTGCAGGTAGTTTTCAATTAAGATGTGAACATGAAGAGAAATGAGCACCGTGTTACAATGTCCAAAAAGCCTTATGTATCTCACCCGAAATGGAGGAAAAAACGGTTGAGGTATCTTCTAATTCCACAACTCCCAATTTTATTAATAGTTTTTCTTCGGTTGCCCGAGTTAATTGAAAATGCTTTCTGGCTGAGGGCTGCAAATAATTTGCTTGTATTAATCAAGTGTAGATTTTAGCCCAATCTGAGTGGTATAGAGAAATGATTCCGTTCTCAAATCGGCACATGCAAGTGGTAAAGAAAGGTATAGTTAAAGCAGATAATTTGAGCTCTCTAGTGGTTGCTAATCACATTACTTTGCTACCTAATGAACCAGTTTCCCATTCAATCAAAGACTTATGCTGTTAGAAAAGGCCAACAGGTTTGAAATTTTCAGAATAGAGTGCAAAGTAAACAACTAGTTGCTTCCATGCCTCTAAAGGCACAAATCCCTCGTAGATACAGATGACAAACGAATCCCTAATTTTCCAAAGTATTTTGACAGTTTGGAGTGTGGTTGAAGGTTTGGTTCATTGGCATTGTGAGGGCAGTCGAGTATGGTGGGATCTAGAGAATCAGCCAATTTGGAGTTGGAGTGTTCAAGGGTCCCATGGGGCAGATTTGCTTTGTTTTCAGGATTGCAGATTAAGAAAGAAAAGTATTTTCTTTTGAAGAGACTCGTGTGATTCTTCCTTCGATAGTTGGCTTGGCATTGGCAGTATGATGGCAGTTGATTGTGGTGGGATCTAGCCAGTCAGCCCATTTGGAGTTGAAGTTTGAAGGGTCCCATGGTGCAGAGTTGCCTTGTTTTCAGGCTTGCAGACTAAAAGAGAAAGGTATTTTCTTTTGGAGAGACACGTGTGATTCTTCTTCCTATAGTTGGAGTGGCACCCTCTTGGTTAAGAGTATGGGTTGATCGCCTCAAGATGTATCTCTATTGTGGATCGAGGAGTCTTATTCTAGAGTTTGATTTGTTCAAAATGAGTATTGGGATGCAAGGGCCATTTTGAAGAGATTGGGGTTGGATTTTTGGTTACCCACTTTTATAGTATGACTCCCAACATTTATATTTGGTGCTTCATTAGTGACATCTGTTATCTTTGGTTCTTGATGCATGAATGATGTCCATTGATGTGGAGGATAAATGGGTTCAATGGGTTCATAATGTGTGGTATGTTTATCATTCTTATAAGCTAAGGGTATTGTTACCTGCCAAAAATGGGTAACCCTTAGGAAAAAATTTTGCTTCTTGGACAACCAACCGACAAACCAACAATCCTATATGATCAGTATTGTTGCTGTCTCACTTGTGCAACTAGGTTAGTGTGGGAAAAATCCTCAACCCCACAAGGCGTTCTTGGTGGCAAATTAAGAGAAGGGGTTGTCACCTAATCCCTAAGTTATTGGATCTGGCAGGCGAGGGTCCAGGATCCGCAGATTCATGAATCCGATTCTTATCCGGATTCGGATTTGCTTAATTCGTCTAGGAAACGTCGATGTGGCAGATCCATGTTTGTTAGAAACGAATCCCGACTTTCAGAAACGGATCTCAATCTGCGTTGATCCATCCACCAAACGTCGATGTGGCAAATCCATGTTTGTTAGAAACGAATCTCGTCTTTCAGAAATGGATCCCGTGTAATAAAGATCGGATTTCAAATTAATAAAAGTGCAGTTTTTAATTTTAGGTTTCTTTTGGTGTTTTTAATATGATGAAGTGGTCCCTTTTGTTTTGTTCCATGAGTTTGTCGGCCGCACTTGCTCGATTTTAGATAGAAACAACACAAGGGGTAGCAAAGAAGATTCAATGCTCTCCAAGCAACGAGCCCACTGAGCACTCAAGTTTGGAATGACAAAACTTATGATACTGACTGTTTTTTTTTAAATCTCCATGCGTCCATCCATCAGTCCATTTTTTGGTCCTCTGTCTATGGAATCGGCCGCCCTTCTCCCTATTCAGTGTTGTATAAATTTATAATCAATTAAAATTTAAAAATAAATCACAGGGCGTTAATTTTTTTTTTTAAATTACAGGGACAAGGACAAAGCAAGGGTATTATAATTAACATTAATTCTTAGGTTCTGTTACTAGTTGTAAATCAAAAGTGGAAGAAACGACTTAAGTTCCATTGTGATAACAATAAGTAATGTGTGTTGTCGTTTGAATGTGCAATTACAACATTTGGTTTTTGTTCAACCTTATCTTTGCCATTCAAGTTTCAACGTACATTCACGCTAATGTGAAATAACAATACTTCGTTTTGGTTCAAAACTTCAACCGTATCTTTTCCCCTTAACACACATTCAAGGCATTAGACATCTAGGACAGATTTGAGTGCGCATTGAACTTTGTTTTATTAGAAAAACACGTGCCCAACACTAGCCGTAATCGCTGGTTCAAGGGGTGAATGTATGGCTTAGTAAATTATTTGAGTTTCTTACATTATATGTTTAAATTGTAATACCGATGCTTAATGTTATTGAAATTATTAAACACCTGTATAATTTAAACAACCACATTATATTAAACAATAAATTTCACATTAATTATTTAAACCCTTGTCGCTGTGATGCACATTATTTCGTATAAGTTATATTATATGTTAAATTAAAATAATATAATATTTGTCAGAGCTATATACCATATATAAGAATATTAAAGAATAAGAAGCTAAAAATGTAAATTATAATATTTATAATAAATATATAATTCCAACATTGGGTGTATTCACAGTAGAGCCTCTTAGTATTATAAATTTTAAATTTTTATGTACTTTAATTTTTAATTTTTATGTATTTTAATTTTGTCTATTCATAATAGTTTGAATTTTGGATTTTCTCATATATGCAGTCACACACTAAAACCTACAACCTATGGAAATGGAACCATCACAACAATGTGAAAAGAAAAACATTGAAAGAGACCCAAAATCTCCTTTATGGTAGTATGTGGAGATTATTAGAAAAAATCCCAGAGGTGGTTCATATAAATGAGAGTGCAATGAATGTCAATGTTATGAATATAAATTATATAAAATAAAATGAATATAAATAAATATAAATAATAA
>APFE030230112.1:364439-377425 GCA_000404065.3 Pinus taeda
TCCCGACTTTTTCCACACTGCATCAAATAACCATGAGTCAATAAATCTCAAAATGACAAGTATAAAAGTTAGATAGCAATATTGCAAGTAAAATTGGGAATGCTCATAAGACAATTTCATTAGGATGATATGCAAACTAACTATGCGAAATGCAGTTATCTTGGTTAGTTTTAGATGCCAAATTTAAGGTGAGAAATTCTCCTTTCAAATTCTTACCAAAGGGTAAATATTGGGGTGACTTGCAAAGAAGAGGGTTGAGGAGGCATTAAGTTCATCGTTAATGATACCCTTCCCCTAATCCTTACAAATCCACGTGCCTTCGTTCCTACAAGGGGACAAGGCCTCCAAGAGAACTGCAAGGTCACGTGTCGAATCCTTACTCCATACCAGATGGAAGAAAGATCAGGAAAATTTTTGTCCTATGATGTCTATGCAACCAAGCTTATGCTTGGAGGTAAGTTTTAAATATGCAAGTCTAATACTAGAATGCCTAAATGAAATGCATGAGTGTTATTGCTTCCAAAGAAGAGTGTTGAAACTTGATAGCAATGCTTCCAAATAAGTGAAATGAGATAATGCTCAAGATAAATTACACCAATAACTCCAGTGCAAAAATTAGAGTGAAACTAGCTCAATGTCACTTCACAAGCTTAGAAATAAAAAATTGTATAGAATCATGTACTTCACAAATTGCTTGTAAACCAAATGAGCTAAGTGAAATTAGAGAAGTAAGTTGCTCAAAGTAAAATGCTTCAATTAAATGATGACAATACAATGTTTCAAGAAATATCAACAATAATCAAAATAACATTTGAGCATGAAATGATGAAGCATGTACCCCAATAGCTTATGAAACAATCACCAAGTAAAGTAAAGAAGATGGATTAGTGAACAAATCAAAGCTTGCCAATGTAAAGTGCTTGTATGTTGTAACTTAAAAGCACATAAAATGAGTTGCTCAAAAGATATGTTGCAATTGTTGAAGCTTAAGCAACAATGAATTGCAAAATACAAGAATTTGAGAAATAAAATGGCAAACTAGACAGTCTCAACTTAGCAAATGAAAAGAGATGTGAGTGTTGTTTTAAGTTTAGAGATTAACCATGCATAAATTAGATTAGAGTGCATGTAAATAAGAAAAATATGAGAGCTGGAATCTAAACTATGAAAATCAATCCACCCAAGAAAGAGTCCTCTTAAATGAGGAGATGGGGTACCATGGGAGAATTTCCCAAACTCCATCAAGGAAATTAGCTTTGTATTAAAGAGATATTACAATGAGGAGTGCCTTCCTTCTAGTGAGGCAAGGCTTCTAATTTCAAGTGGGCTTTAACAATGAAAAGAATAGAGCCTCTTGTTGAAGAAACAATGACAATACTTCACCAAGACTTTGACAATGAAATGCAAAGGAGAAACCTCTGAAAGAGAGTCTCAAAAGTCTGTCAAAAAGGGAGAGTAGATGACTGCCCATGCCACTTTCATAACAGAATTTTAAGGCAGCTTGTTACACTAAAGGAAATGTGTGCTCCTCATGCAAAATCCACGGCCTAGGAAGGCCAAAAGGACTGTTTCTGAAAGCTCATGGCCAGCAGAGGGAAAGAAGGCTCCAAGTGTCCACAACCAAGGTCGAAGTCTGCCCAAAAGATGCTAAAGGTCCTGCAAAAATTTGTTAGTAATTTCCAGCCTTTACTGCTTTTCAAATCTGCCAGAAGAAATGATTAACAAGTCTGCTGAAAGGGGCTGCAAAACAGATCCAAAATGAGTGGGAAAAAGGCATAAAAGAAAGAGAATAATAATCTACAGTTAGTGTACGAGGACTAGATCAAGACATCAAGTAAAATTCCCATACTTGTCTAGTTATAATCATACTCCAGATAGGAAATGAAATCAATATAAGCACAAAATATTTGAAGAAGGAATTTGGATTGAAACTTGACTTGTCTACAAGCCAAATGCTAGGGTCCCTGCAAGAAGATTCAAATGATTAGACTGAGATTTAAAGCAAGTGGGAGTTCCTCCAAGAGCCACGCTCAAGAGTGGGATGGTCTCTCCTAATACTTCTCCTTACGCTTGTAGCTTGATCCAGTGGTGATGTTCCTTCTACAAAACTTCAACAGATGATTAGCTCCATATATATTTAGCAATAAACGATGATTAGAAATTCTAGAGATTTATTTGAAATCAACTAGAGCATTCTATATCTAGAACCAATTCCTAAATCATAGTCAGCTCAAGATAGCTCTATGTTAACATATATCTAAAAGAATGTGGAAGCAAATAGTATGATAGCACAAGTAGAAATAAATGAGAACAATGATCAAATATTCATACCATACTCAAGGAGGAAGAACATCCCATAAGTGAAACCCCAAAGTCTTTATTGCATTGATAAATGAAAGTATACAAAGGAGCACAGCTTCCGCAAGCACAATAGCTCGTGTTAAGTGTACAAAATGAGATCCCAAGGCTCAATTTATAGAGAAGATAAAGAAGGTCTCAATGTAAACCCCAATGCCAAGTGAAGAAATGGAGAAAATCTCAAGGAAATTCAAATTTGTTGATAGGAGCTCCAAATGCCAAGTGTAGAATCAATTTTCCTCATGCCCATGTGCAACAAATCAAACTGCCTGCTGTAGATGCCAAGTGTGTAGTGTGGAAGGTGAGATGAGAGCCATATTCCATGAGTTTCTCAACCCAAAAGCCAAGGGAATGACACCTCTGCAAATCCATCAACAAACTGTCCTCAAAATCTTGTGCATATATGCCCAAAAGACTGTTGCACGTAGGCAAGATCTGGCTGTGCGTTGATCCTTCCTTCTTCAGCTATGTACAGGTGTGGAGTTGGTAGACTATAGTGGGGATAATGTTCCAAAAATATTTCAAATCAAATATTTGATACAATCATCACAACGTGTTGATCTCCCAAGTGAAATTCAACTTGCTAATATGCAATTCCTGCCCCAAATCTGGCCCACATTTAATTTCCCATGTGACTTTATTCCTTGTGCCATGTGGGTGCACACTCAACCTCCAACTTATCACTTTGAATTGACTTGATGAGTTGAGTGCTTTTCCATGTCGTTTCCACCTCAATTGGCATGTGGGTATATTTAATTTCTCCATTTTTTTATTTCTGAGTTATTTATTTATCATTTTACCACCTAACTTAGGAAAAAGTGGGTTTTGAGGGTCCATAACTTATTTTTCACCCCTTAAAGTGTGTATTATTAGAAAGTTGAGGAGGAGAGGTGTAATTTTGAGCACACATACCCCCTATGACTTCTCGAGACAATACTTATTACAATTTACGTACATAATTTATTAAAATTTTCGTCCTTGGGAAATTAAAAAAATTAAAAAAAATGGCCCCTAGACCTAATCAAATTCTGCAAACTTTTACGAGTGATCTAGCATGGTAATATACAATGACTCTAAACACTAGGACTCACCCAGGGCCTCGCCATAAAGCCGCACTCTGTCTTTGGGGTTATATTTGGGAGAGAAAACACAATTAATTGTTAAATGCTAAAAAGTACCAATAATTAACCAAGTAAAAAAACTCCTTAGGGTGAACTCACTTGATGACAATGTCCCAAGTTACCTAGGTTTGTTACATGACTCTATTTTCATCATGTTAGCATCACTTTAGAACATCCCCCAGGGCTTGCGGAATTTGAGTACAATATAGAAGAAGAATGAGAAGAAGAAGAAGGAGCTTAAAAGCTCTAATGATATTTGAACTCTATTGGTACATGAATTCTCTGACATATCCTCGGGCATGGAGTCTTTAAGTCTTCAAGTATACTTCAGTGGTCAACAAGTACATAACATGATGCCTGGATTCCCCACTTCTTGGTCTAGTTAGATTTCTCTCTTCCATCTGGTTTTACTTCTTGACAGACACTTTAACCATTTTGTAATCATGTGCTTTCATCAATGTTTTAGGCTTGCTAATGTGGATTAAGGGGAAAATTGGATAATTGACTAATCTTGACTATATTCGTGTTGCCTCACTTTACTTGGGAGGTTAGTCTTTGACTCTAGTCTAGTGGGACCTCCTTTGAGGACTTACGGTTTTAAGAAAGGCACTACTGGGGAGGTTGTGATTGAAGCAGCGTGTCCGTGGTATTCCATACCACTTTCCATCTTTCCCATTAATCCATCTTCATTCTTTGGGTTGGTGGTCATTGGTCATGGGGATTGGCACCCTTTCATCCTATTCCTTGAGTCTTGGGAAAAAAAAACTTTTCCTTGGAGGCTGATGCAATTAAAATAAAGGTAAGAGCATAAGGAAGTCACAATGAAATAAAAAGATGAAATGCAAAATATGGTTGGGACATTTGATTAGTGCATGGGAAAAAGCCAGGCATGAGCTCTACTCCCCTCATTAGCCATCACCTAGTTCCTTAAGCACATGATGCTTCATCTATAAAAGGAACTCTTGTATTACCCCAACATTGATGAGCAATAAATTGACTCATCTTTAAGTGGTATCAAATGCAAAATCTTAAAAAGCAAGCTTGGGATCTAAGCTATGCACCCAAATCAAAGAAATTCATAAAGTAAAAGACACACTAGAGAGGTAGAAAATGCAGGCCGAGAAAAGTTGTAACTCATACCTCCACGATTGCTCCCTCACATCCATACACTCGAGATGTTGAACCTTCGTTAGCTACTCACTTGGCCTTGAAATCATTCCCACTGCATTTCCATCATTCTCACACACAACTATGAATTTATGGGCCAACTTGGGACATGTCAATTCCCCTTGGGGGCTAGAAACACCTAATAGGGTTATCCATCTCACCATCCCTAACATAAGGATGTAACCTGTTTATGGGACTTGATCTAGTTATACATTTGAAGGTGAGCCTTGTATGATGTATTATTGTGCCCCTAATATTAGGTATTGTCCACTATGACACATTTATGGTCGTTGTACCTAATGATCATTGATTTTCACTTGATCTTGAGAAGGTTTTGTCAAGTAGTTTTGTCATAGCAACAAAAGCCTCTTAAGAAAAGATTTTCCTCTTCAACAAGCATTGCAAAGGCCATTTTACCCATTCCATAGAAAGGGTGTGACCTTGTTGATGCAACGTTTCCTATCCAGATCAGAACGATGGGCTACTTGATCACCCCACATGGTACTTGACACTTTGAGGTACCTCCAAATGCTAAAATATTGAACTGATGAATGTTGGTGTTGGAGATATCGATGATGTGCTTGGTGGACCTAGGACACCCCTAGGTTTGCCTTAACACTATTTGATAGGCATTACTTGTTCCGAAGCCCAGATGATGATGGTCATCTTAAAGATGACATGGGAGGGTTTGCACATCACTTTTGAGCGCCAATGCTTGAGGAGGAGAGTGCCACACCACCCTTCTTGTACTTAGAGGGTGACGTTGGGCACCATTGAGATGATGTCTTGGTATGGAGGCACTTTGAAGGCATGCCCATGATCTTAGAGCTACATCTTGGAGTATGGAACACTCATTAGCCCAGTTGACACTTTTGGCATTTAAAGGTCATTTGGAGGATGATGTCATAGTGGAGAAGGTCTTTCTCCCACATATGTGGGCATTTATGGCATTTTATGTTATTGTTTTGAGCTATGACGTTGGCTTGTAACCTCTATCTTGTATAACACTCAAATAAAACTTGTAATTAGGGATTCTTACTTGTATTACTGTAGAAATGTTTGGGATAGATCTCATATAAATAAAGACCCCTTCATTTCATTTGTTCATCATCATGCATTCTATTCTTTTCCTCTCTAAGAGTGTGTGAGCTAGTCTTCTCTCATGGAGGATTTTATAAGTTTAATGCTTTATCATTGATATTTTGCACATTGAATTGATGAAGTAGGCTTTCTATTTGTGCCATGATTAAATGCTTAGTTATTATTGGAATCTTGCTACATTATTGCATGTAAAATTGTCCTCTTTAAGGCCTATAAGGGGACTCTATATGTGAATTCCTTATTTTTAATTTCTCCCCTCGCAAGAATAATAGTTAGGGCTTGAAAAGTGGACGCTCGAGCCATCCCCCTTAATCCATCAAAGTCTTTCCCTTGAAATTTAGCCCTAAAAGACTTCATTAAACCCTAGTAGGATAAGATACTAATCATTGGTGTGTTGATTATCCATAAATTTTATTAATTTTCATCTTCTTTCTCCCATTATGAGATGTCTCAGGTTAGCAGATTTATGCATAAATGTGAATTTTGTGTGGATGTTTGTGGCTCATAAATTAAGAATTGCATCTATGAATCATATAAATGAAAATTCTAGCATGATGCATGGTTGATACCTCCTATTTAAGACTCATGTCACCTTTTTTGCTATTTATGCATACCTAATAGCATAGAAAGAAATTCCCTACCCTAATCCTAGTCTCTTTTGGAAGATCTTTGATACTTTGTTGTTGAATATCACTAGAAGATCTTTTGTTGGGTTGCTATATGACATTGTGCTGCTTAACTTTGCATATCAACCAAACCCTAACTTATAACAACCTTATTCTTGGTCTAGGCATAAAGAATTTGAACCCTAGTATAGAGTATTTAAGCCTTCCTAAGCCTTGCGAGTACTCCAACCAATATTCTAGAGGTCTTATTTATCACCTTAAACTGTAACATTAGAATATCCTTTAGGTGATCTAAGGAGGTCTCTCTTGTGGTTAATTACCACTAAAAAGTAGGAGAAAGGTTGTTGAGGTGACAATTGCAAATATTTCTCTTGTTGCCATATGGTCTGGACCCACCCTATGAGGCTTTGCATTGGGCTTGCTAGATTTTTCCAGAACAGATATTTGTTTGGTTGGTTATTTATTAGGGGATTCTATCTAAAGCTTTGTTGGACAGGAATGGGCTTTCAGATGGGTTGTGTCAAGTTTGTAATTGTTATGCACCCAAGTGGCTAACCCCTAGGAGAATTTTTTTCTCTAAATCTGTTCAACTTGCCAGCCAATAGCCCTATGTTGATACACAAATAGCTAGCCTCGAAGGCCTTCCATCCATGCTCTAGTCATTGCTTTATGACATCTAGCTTACTTAGTAGAAGAAGGTGGGTCATCTACTATATAGTATCTTAACCATTTTTGTAATCAAGTTCTTTCATTTAATGTTAAGGTATTCTAGTATGGATATAGGTTGAATTGGATGATAGACCACTATTGATTGTATTTTTCTTTCCATGCTTCACCTTGGTGGTTATCTTTTGTCCCTAGTGCAGTGTGACCTTCCATAAGATCTTTATTTCCATTGTCAAGGAGGGGAACAAATAGGAGGCACTTATTGATGTTGTATGTCCATGATAATTAGTACTTAATATTTTCCATTTGTCCCTTGTATCCACATCACATCTTTGGGTTGATTTCTATCTGTCACCAATATTGGTTCTTTGTTTTCTTCATTTTTGAGTTAGGGCCTGGAAACTTTGCCTTGAGAGGTTGATGCAATAAAAACAAAGAAAATAGCATGAACCATGAAGATAAAATGCAAAATATTGGTTGGGATATAATAAACTGCATGGAAAAAATCCTAGCCTAAGCCCTACCCCTCATTATCCCTCACCTATTTCTTTGTTAATGGATGAGCAATCGAAATGAAAGGAACTACAAATATCCCAACCCAGATGAGCAATTAGCTGCTTCATCTTTAAGTGGTCATTAATGCTTATAACCCAAGCTAAGCAAAAAATAAGAAAATCACTAAAGAAAAGGTGCACGAAAGGGGTGGTAAGGTAGGTTGAGGAAAGGGGCAACTCAGGTCCCACAATTGCTCCCTGCTCACATCATAACACTCAAGAATGATGGAATTTCATAGCTGGTACACAGACGGTGGCATCTTCCATGAACTAAACCCCTTCCTTATCATTAACCACTTGCACTTACTAATTGATGGGTCAACCTAGGAACTGTTCCTCCCCTTAGGGTTGGAAGCATCTAATAGGGTCTTTGATTGACCATCCCATATCTAAACATGATAACTTGTTTACAAATCATAAGCTAGGAAGACATTTGAAGTTGATATTGGTGTGAAGTGCTTTGGTGCCTTTTGCATTAGATATGGCCCACTATGATACTCTTATGGTTATTTTACCTATGATGATGATTTCACTTGATTTTTAGGGGCACGTTTTAGATACTTTCTCCCAGGTACAATTAACATCCTTTGAGGGATCGTTTGGAACTTCTCTAGCACTCTAGAGAGGATGTCCCCACTGATGAAGTTTTGAGGAATGTTGACTTTTGTATGTATTTGACACTAATGAAAACCTTCTTCTCTTCCTCTAGAGCCTATATGATGCACATTGAAGCCAAGACATTGCCTTGGAGACACATGAACCCTAGAGATCACAAGATGCCCCTCGGATGGCATTGTACCTTCTTGATAGACATTGCCATGTTTTTGGGCTAGTTTGATGGTGATGATGAGTTGAGATCCCTTTGGAATGGATGGTATACTTTTCTAGATGATGATGTCACGCCCTTGCCTTGATGTCATCCTCATGTGGTTTGCTTGATGATGTCATCTTGGTTGATGATGACATGTTGATGACGAGGGTTTTGATTGATGAATGGACACCTTATTGTTGAGGAGATGGCCTTTGAGTGAGGAACATTCTTTTGACCTATTTATGGTTTAATTTGATGGAGATCTTTACCTTTAGAGGATGACTTGACCTTTGGAGGCTCTTTTGCTCACACATGTGGGCTAAAAGGAGTATTTTTGTTATGTTTGATCAATGAGATAACTATCTTTTACACCAACTGGTGACCTACTTACCCTGTAATCGATTAATTTATTATTTTTATGAATTTTATTCAATTACTAGACTAAATCAACTTGCTTTCCCTCATATAAATAGAGGGGAGTTGACTTAAGTTGGATCATTGTCACATACACTCACTATTACTCACTATAGAGAGTGCACACTAGTTATTTTTCTCTTGGATCCATTGGAGCATTGATGTGGCAAATTGGCTTGGGGGCATATTATGCTTGGAGGGATCTTCTTTGGATTAATGAAGTGATTCTATGGTGATTTGTGCAACTTTATTGTCAATAATCTTTAGATGGATCATAGTGGACCATACTTAATTGTTAAGGGCATAATAATACTGCAAAATTGGATCACCTTCAAATATTTAACTTGACCAAGTCCAATAAAAGTGTTCCCTACCTTTTTAGAGGTGGCTAGGTAATCAACACTATTAGGTGCTTCTAGCCCCTAAGTGGAGGTGACATGTCCAAGATCAACCTTCCAATTCATAGGTGTTATTGACAACATGTGGCAATGGAGAGGAATGACTTTGTGGCTAAGTGTAATGGCTAGGGGATCAATTGATGGAGGTCCACATGTTGACTGTATAGATGTATTGGAGGGAGCAATCGTGGAGGCATGAGTTACCTCTTTCCTCAAATTTCTTTTTCCACCCATCTGGTGCACCTTTTACTTCTTTTTGACAATGCTTTATATGGAGTGTAGCTCAACTGTCCAAGCATTCACTTTATGATATAACATTTATTTACCCCTTTAAAATGAGTCAGTTTCTCACTCAGCAGGGTTGGGACATGCAAGGGTTTCTTATGATGAGATGGGGCATCTAGTGCTCAAGAACCAAGTGATAGCTAATGAGTGGGGTAGAGGTCATGCTAGGCTTTTGCCAACGTGCTAATTATGTCTTGACCATCTTTTGCATTTTGACTTTTCTTTTACTTTTGTTGTTGCCATATTATGCTTTTATCTTTCTTGTAGTTGCATCAATCTCCGTGGCAAAGTTTTTTTCCCTTTAACTTAAGCATGTGGATGTATGAGTGCCAAATCCCAATGAATTAATGACAATTAACATGAAGGATGGATGTGCTATCAAGGAATGATGAAAGATGTTAAGTATGGAATGGTCATGGACACACTACTTCAATCCAAGTTTCCCAAGTAGTGCTCCTCCTGTAACCCTATGGTCTTAAACGAGGTCCTGCTAGACTAAGGCTAAAGGCTAACTGCCCCCGCTAAGGTGAGAGAACAAGTTTATAGTCAAGATCAATCAATCATCTAGATCACCCTTTTATCCATGTTATAATGCCCAAACATTAAGTAAAAGCACTTGATTATAAAATGGTTGAAGTACTTGTCCGGATGGTGAGAGGTGTATGACCCGTGCAAATGGTGGAGGAATGTGGCATATCATCATCACTGAGCAATATGTAGGGCTCTTGCTTGGTTGGCTATCCAAGATAGAAGAAACGTTTTCTCCTATAGGGTTACCCATTCTTGGTGGGTAACAGGTCCCTTACCATATCTTGTTTTTTCTTGAGAAATGTGTTTACATAATTCTCCAATTTTTGCAAAATCTAATTGTGAAATATCTCCTTTACCCATAAGATTTAATGCATCTATCCACTCGTCCCTATTTCCATGAAGAAAAAGCACCGTAAGAGTTTCTAATTCTATATTTCGTTTCCTAGCCCATTTTACATTATAAGAAAATCTCTCTAAATAATATTCAAGGCTTTCATCCTCTTTCTATTGTATTTTAAACATTTCTTCACGGAAATCCCGATTTATATAATAAAATTTATATATTTCAAGAAATTGTTGATGCATTTCATCCCACGTTTTAATGCTATTAGTTTCCAATCCCATAAACCAATGTGAAGCTGCATCCTTGAGAGTAGCTAGAAACAACTTTAGTTTCTGAGCATCATTAGAGTAATCATAATTGTGACATAATACATAAAATTAAAAAAGAAATGTTTCGGCCTTTGGTTGCCCTACCATTGAAATTAGGAAATACTAATGGAGAAATGTTTTTCATTTGGAAATTGCTATTGAATCCAAAATTGGAAATCCAAATTGTTGTTCAACCTTCGATGCCACAATGAATTTTGTTTGTTCTCCTCCTCCTTCTTCAGACATGTTTCCTTGAACAAATCCTTCTAATGGAATGGAATATTTCTATCCTTGCACAATAGTTTCTAGAAATGGTAATTCCAATGGTTGATCAACAATCAATTGTTGGATGACAGTTTCTTTAGGAATAGATGCTTCTGGAGCTTTTGTAGATTGTTCAGGAGATTTTCCCTTTCCTTTGTTAGAATCGAGGATTCAACCTTCTCTTCCTCCTCTTAATTCATTCTGCAGTGGTGTGGCTCTTACTGTACCATGAGTTGAGCTAGATGGAGTGATGGGTGTTGCAGTGGTTGGTACAATTCTACCCCATTTAAATCTACCTTTAGAATTTCTTTGCCTATTCATGCATTCTAATTAGCATGATTTAGTCTACACTATTTTCATAAATGTTTTTTTATTTGTTTTTGATGTGCTTTTGCATAATTATAACTAATTTCTTTTAATGCTTCCTGGGCAACAATGCTAAAAATATCAGGTAATTTAACTGTTCTTAAATTATTTTCATTTAATTATCAATCAAAATCATAATCATGTAAGCATTTACACTATCTGTGTAGGATTCAGTTATCCCTAAAGGGTAATTATTGAATGATAACTTTTAAAACAATTGGATAAAATGTCACAAGAGTGAATCAGATTTGTCATCTACGAAATTACTAAGTTTAACATCCCATTACAACTTGTAACCATTTAATGTGAATGATGATTTCTTAATAAAAATAAAGTAATTTCTTCAATTACAAGCCATACATTAGTCTGCTAAAAACGTCAAACAATATTGAAATCAGTAAATAGTAAATATTCATCAAACAAATATAGTAAATTGTCTAAGAAGCGAGTGAAAACTACAATATGAATAAAAACTTAAAACTTAACAAAGAAACAAGTACCATCACACAGGAGGAACTCCTGGCTCAGTGTTCGTTGCAAGAAATGTCTCAGAGCTAACTTAACTTAGCACACTTCTTCAGAATTGAAACATACGAAATGCATACATCACTAACTTTGTATTAACTTCAGGAAACATAGTACAATGTTTTAACAATATCAAAATGATTTCTTAGATAGATCCATTGTCATCAACATTTAACAATACTGTTTATATAGCATCTAGGTTCCCTCTAAAATGATTTATCAATACCATTTTCAACTCTGAGCCTATGGGTTTACAAACTAAACACAACTATAGAACAAAGTATTTCTAAAAATAGAGAATATGATTCCTAATTTTCCTTGGTAATCATAAGTAAACATTCCCCACATTACGAACTTGATTATTGGTTGCATAGAATCTGTAGATCAATCTTTGAGGTGATTTTGTAATCAAATCTATGTTGATATGGTCAAATAATCTGTCGCAAAATTCCTGGTGACCGTGGATTTGACCAATCTTTGTTGCTTGTTTGTTTACTCTAGAACCTGGATAACATACACATTTTCATCTCCATATCATTCGTAATCTCCCCCCAGTCATGGTTTCTCCTCTAGATACCCGTAACCGTAGGATACGATGAATTTGCTAAAAAAATACGCAGTCACTATAGAATCACAATAGTGACTTATTAGTAAAACAATTTGTAACCTAAGTTGCATATTAAAGGATGAAAAATATATGAAAATAAACAATTTACCTTGTTATTCTTTCTTGATATCTTGTCCTGTAGATGGTAGTCATTATGACAGAATGGAGTGAAATGTGGTATGAAACATTGTAGGTTATGGGTTTAGAAGACAAAATTGTAGGAAAAAGGAGTGACAAAAGTGTTAAAAATGAGAACCCAACGCCAGCCTTAGCATTTAGATTGACCCATAGCTCCCTTAAACCCAAATCTATTTTTTACTCCTTTATCCACCTCAAACCCTGATTTGCTTTACCTTCATCCAGTGGATTATATTGTAGGTTCCTTAGGGGGTACTTAGCCTAAGATCCTTGGGGTATTTGATCCCTATCGCTACCAATGAAGCCTCCTTTGTGTTGGATTGTGTCCTTCTGTTATGAAACCAACTCAAGAAAAGATAGAAAAGATAGATCAATGCCTTAGAATTCAGCCTCTTCGAGGGGG
>APFE030230112.1:381233-435605 GCA_000404065.3 Pinus taeda
CAAAGCCATTGATACCATACAAACTGATTTGGTTCCAAATATAAAGTTGCAATACGTACCTTTTGTGTGTTTTGCACATTATTGACATCGAAAAATTGCTCCATCTGTAATATCCATGTTGCGGGATCCTTGCATCAAACTTCCTCATATCGATTTTTGGAATATGGTGGGTCTTCGATCCCACATTAGAGTCTATGAAATCATGATTAACATTTCTTTTGTTCGCGTCATGAGTTTCCTTTACTACCTTTTCACCATTAGTAAGTGTTTCTTGTAGAAAATTTGTCAAATGTGTCTTCAAATCTGCGATGTCTGTCTTCAAATCTGCGATGTCTCTCTTCAAATCTGTATTCAAATCTATCTTCAAATCATCCATCTTAGCTTCCACGCCCTTTATTTTAGATTCCACGCCATTTATCTTATCTTCTGTTAGATTTTGTGAGCGTGACATTTGTTGCACTTGTTCTTGTAATTTTGATATATCATGTAGCATTTCTTCCTCTTCTTCATGAGTCATGCTAGGGCTTTTAGGTTGCTTACTAGGTGTTTGCATTTTCTTTCCTCGGAGCATCAGTTAGCGGTAATAATGCTCTACTATGCCCTTTGAATTTCTTCAAAATAAATTTTCAAACCAATCTTAAGCAAAAATTTAAAAGAATCTACACACGTTTTTTCACTTTGTAGGAGCTCGAAATTGCCTCTGATGTATCTCTGTACTTTCGGATCATCCAATTCTGAAATTGTGACCTGCAGTAGCCCTCTGTGTCCTCTTTCCAATGCCACCAGTCTGATTCAAATTGGATTCTCCAAGGAAGAGTTATGTGAAATCTCCCGCAGTGACCTCATTATAGACTAGTTCAGTAGAGCGAACTTGTACGACATGCCATGGGTCACTGTTTCAACCTTTGGCTCTGAAAAACATATACAAGAAACTACAGTCTGTCCTCTTTCTGTACCTTCTTACAAAATTTCAATCAGATGCTCAAATAGAAAGTTATGATGATTTTCCCCAGGTCACCTGTTTGGAATGTAATTCAGGAGTCTGCAAAAATACCAACTTTGTCAGATCATATCTCCGCAAATATAGTGCGAAAAGCTCTAAAATTCAGACCCGAGGTTCAGCACGATTTCTTCTCAAATGGTTTATTTTTTTTTAGCTTCTGAAACATCACAGAAAAACGTTATAGCGAAAATGCCACGATGACCTATCTGGAGCAGTGAAACCCTAGAATCCAAAGCTTTGATACCAAATGTTATGAAACCAGCTCAAGAAAAGATAGAAAAGATAGATCAACGCCTTAGAATTCAGCCTCTTCGAGGAGGCAACCTCCTTTACATTACATAAATGAACAATTCTTGGATGATTCAAATGACAAAACCTCCTTTATATATATAGGAGTCTAAGGAGTCACAATATAACCTAGCCGGCCTAACAATAATAATATAAAGCCACAAAAATAACAATAGAGGGATTCTATGGGGCACAGTAATAACAATATGGGGATAATAGGGGCATAACAATATTAGTAAGGGATGCAACTACAATAGTAATGGGGTAATCACTAGTATTAAGCGGACCCAACACCTTCATTAAAGAGAGGAGAGTAATTGTTGAGCTGATAGTGTTCAGAATGCTACGTGTTGCACATTATCTAGGTCATCTAGTTTAGCTTTGCTTTTGGTTGCTAGATTTTGCTATAATAGGAACTAAAAGTATTTTCCTGGTTCCATGACCATCGATCATAGGGGATTTAGGCTACCAACTAACTAAAACATGTACATCAATCATCCTGTACATCAATCATCCCATCATGGGCACATGCAACAAGAGTCATCATACTTTCGGCTCATCATAGTGGTCACATCTCTGGAAATATGTAGGGTAGACTGCAGAGAATTTGAGATGTAACAGGTACATTGGATCTTCAATTCACTTAGCAATGGCATCTTCCTGGTGTAGATAAGATAAGATAAGACAAAGTCAATGTTCATTAGTAGTAAATTTCATTTATACGCTCTTGAAATTTTGAGTTCATGCCTTTGTTTGTAGCACCCCTTGAAAATGATTAGTTAGATAGACATTCTCAAATTTTTGTAATGAATAGGGATTGAAGACATCTTGTACTATGTAGCGGGCATGTGAAACTTTTGCTCCATCCTGTCACAAATACCCAACCCTTTGATTCACTTTGTAAGTATGGCATAGATTTTGGAGTTCTCGTAGACCATCTGTTAGCATGCAAATTTGCACTAGACTCGCCTAATAATTATGGGTTGTGTTGCACTAATCGCGATTATATTGTAAAATCGCGAGTTTTTGAAACCGGCGATATTATCGGCCGATTAATACATGTATTTTTTTTTTTTTCGGCGATTTTTATGAAAAAATCGTGGAATAATTTTTTTTGTTTTTCGGATTTTTGATGAGGAGGAGGGGCAACAGGAGGAGGAGGTGACACAACCTACCCAAACTACCCCTGTCACCAGTAGAGGACGTGCTCTACCTCCTGTAGCTCCTAGTTCTTCAGACACAACAGAGTACGTTGCCAACTCCACCGGCATCTTAGAGGGGCAGAGGAAATCAGTGGTATTAGACTTTAGTTATTTGGTTCATTTCATTGTATATGACATTATGACTCATGATATGAGATACATTATTATACTTTTTGTTGATATTTTGAGGTTGAGTTGGGAGCCATGAGTCAGGAGTCAAGACTTACTATTCAGGACATGATTCACTGTTATGTGTGATGTAGCACTAGAAATGATATTAAACATCTTATATATTAGTTCTTTTATCATATTTATGTGTCAATGTATTTATTTTATGTTGTATATGCTTTAGATGTTAAAAAAATTGAAAAAAAATGAATATTTTTGTATGTTACGATTTTTTCCCGATTTTTACGATTTTTTCTGATTTTCCCCCGCACCGATTTAGTCCCGATAATGATTAATGCAACATTGATTATGGGCCATCTAGCCCTGTTAGTAATAGATGCCTCTCCTTACAGAGTGGTGCTTTTCCAGTATTAGGGAGGTGCCCCTAGGGGTAATGTGCTGTTATCAAACTATGATTTATTTGTAAAATCACAATTGATTAGCACACAATAAAAATCACTCTTGAATTGCCATTAAGCAGTCAAACATGAGGATGAAATTAACAAAAAATAAGAGTGGTTGGGGTTAGAATCTAAAGATTGTTGTAACAAGAAATTAATAGAAACGTGAGAAGTGAATGTGCACCTTAGGTGAATAAAATTCAAAATAAGAGCTCCATAAACTACCATAACACTGCAAAACAATTTAATGAATGACAACCAACAGATTCAAGGAACTACATCAAAGCATAATTGGACCAAATAACATGTTACCCAGGAGATTGATTACATTATAGTGAATCACATGTGACAGGCTGCCATTGATGTCCTTTGTAATGGGGGTAGTAGTCCAAGGTCTAGAAGATGAAAGAAAAAGAAGTTGTCTGCTGATACAATCTGCTTTTGAATGAATACGGTCCAACCCTTGCAAAGTATATCAACTTTATATATATATATATATATAGGCCAACACTACAGAACCAATCCACCCTAACTACTGGCGAAAGAGGATGTGACCTTTTTTCTGTACGGGTGACTTTCTTTGCCTTCTGGATAACCATCTGTGCTGTTTTCCGAAAGCAAAAACAAGATGTGATCCTATTCTCCAAACTGCTCCTTTTCCTCTAAATAAGAACTTGTCAAAGACTAACCTTAACTACTGCTGGTTACCATATCTACACTGCTAGGAACTCAACTAACTCCTCCTGTAGGTGCTTTTGAATGAGATTTTCAGTGGCAAAGGAAGGCAGTTGTTTGCTTACAGTATCCTCATCAACAATACTTCACATGAAAGCAAGAAATGTATGAAGTCATTTTAATCTGCCATCATAGGGAGGTTTAAACTGGATCCCCTTTTGATATATGACAATTTCCATCATTGAACTTACATGTGAGCTGGCTGTAACATGCTTTATTATCTTAGGGATTCTCAATCTATTTCTCACTGACTCACAATACCATTTCAAACTGTTAATTTTAGGTATGTTCTATACTTAGAGCAATTTACTTCAATTTTTCATATTAGCCCAATGACAATATTCAGATTAGCAATCACATCAGCATGATAGTAAATTGCAGATAGAACATAAACATAAACAACCGAAGACAAGCCAAGACAAGAGGACACAAGATGTGGCGCCGGCCAGGGACAAACCCCAATGTGGGGAAACCCTTGATCAATTCTTCTTATGTTCTTGAATAGTTCAACAGAGAGAGAGATAGTACAAATATACAAATCTGAGATTTTATGACAGCAGTAGTAAGTCCATCATTCTGCTAATAATGACTAATCTAAGATGCAGCCCTGACAACATTCAATAAGAGTGATGTTGCATATCTCCTTTTAGTGGATCATCAATCTATTAGTCTTCCTTAGAGCTGCAACATTCCAATGATGGCTTGCAGCACCTACAGACTTCAAACACTCATGAAGAGTAGATCATCAATGCTGCTGCAATGTTCCTCTAATTGCCTGATCCTGCAATTACAGTTAGGGCACAAGGAGAAGCCCTTTAACCTTCCAAGCTGTTAGACAATTAAGCCCTTCAAGGGCTGCAGTCCACCTAGGAGAGTCTCTCCTAATCCATGCTGCCACCTGAACTTAATGCATGCTGCAATACTGCCTTGGAACAGCCTTAGGTGCTTGCTATGGTTTGCAGCCTAGCAAAGCAGCTGGCTGTAGCTATAGATTCTTCCAACAGGTCTCATGAACCCTTAATTCATGCCCAGTCATAACCTTGATACAATGCTGTCACCTACAGCAATTCATGCTCCGTTTAGGGCTCCTTTGGCAACCTTAAAGTTTGCTTTAACTGTGACTTGAGGCCTCTTTGTTGACTGCAATATTAGGGCCTCTTTCTAGCTATGAATTAGAACCATACTTGCTGAGGAAAGGCCTCTTCTGGACAGCGTACAAATTCTGCAGCTAGGAGACCTGCTTTGGCAGTGGATAAGTGCTACACCTGTCAGCGAATTAGAGCAGCGTATGGTAGTCTAATTGCGGCGGAGTTTGGGGCCTTCATGAACAGAGAATATAGCCTTTAGACAGCATGCAAGGGTCACCCTTAACTGTGGGTTAGATCACCCTTGAGGACTGCAGCTACGGTAACATAGAAGCCTCTTGAGACTGTGGATTAGGGGACTGCGTCTAGGGCTAGGACAGTGGACAGACCTCTGTGGCTAAGATTGCTCCTTGCTGTGGCTAGGGTAAGGTTAGATCCCTCCCTTTAGGACTGTGTATGGCAGCCTTCTAGAACAGCAGATTAGGGCATCATTTTACTGTGACTAGTTCTCCTTTAATCTGTGTCTAGAACCTTTCCTTCATGACTGTAATTAGGGCTTCTCCTTACCTGCATTTAGGGCACTTCAGAACAACGACATAGGGTCTCTTTTAGACCTGCGTTTAGGGCATTTTAGGACAGCAGCTTAGGGTCTCTTCTAGACCTGCATTAAAGCCTCTCCTTGCTGCGTTATAGAAGCCTCCTTGACTGCGTCTAGATCTCATTAGGGCAGCGTATTCTCCTCTTGATCTCTCCTTCCACCAAAACCCAAACAAGTGGAGAGAGATCACAAGAGAGATGTGTCTAAAATGACTTGAAGACCTCTTCTATTTATGGTGCAACGTTGAGACAAGTTGGGGTTAATTTGGTTGCTGGCCGACCTTGACGAATTGTCACATAACACAAATAAATTCATATCTCCATGAATACATGTCGGAATCAGATGATATTTAGATCTATCCTACACTTCTCGACAAGAGTAATCCAAGAAAAATATCAACTGCCATAGATAAGAATACCCACATGGAGTTTGGCCCTAGTTTCCAATTTTAACACTCCCTCTCAACTAGGGAGAATTCCATCTGCTAATCCATCTACTAGTCCGTACTATCTCTGCCATCAACACAATCCCCTGCATTGCTCTACTCTTCTCTGCTGAACTATGAAGAAGAAGAAGTGATCGAGAATGTATCATACCATTCTCTACTGACCCGAAGTCAATCCCATATAAAGATAATGTATCATACCACTCTTACTGATCCGAAATCAGCTCCAAATAAAGAGTGTCTCATACCACTCTTACTGATATGAAATCAGTTCCAAATAGAGAGAGTGTCTTATACCACTCTTACTGACCCGAAGTCAATTCCAATTGATCCCAGATCAATGTCATCCTAGCATAGGGACTACGGTGCTACACAATGCATCCATCAGTAGTGCTATGGTCCCTATCCTCATTTGCCTGCTCATTGGCCAAATGGGAGGTACTTCCCATGAGTCCCAGATTGCATGGGTAGGATGTCTTAGTAGGAGAAGGATGAACCAATCATCCTACCTACATGTCACCATGGGTTATCCCAAGGGAAGGCTAGACCACTCACCTTGTACACAACAAATCACTAGGGTAAGGCTGAACCACTCACCTTATCACTGTGTCTCACCAGGAGAAGGATGAACCACTCATCCTGCCTACATAGAAAACCACTAGGGGAAGGCTGAACTACTCACCCTATGCTTACTCATCAGTCCAAGAAATACCCTCAAGCCCCCTGGAGCTCCCAGAGCTCAATGTCCATATCATACAAGACCCTCTGGAGAGGGTCTCTCCACAACTCCTAGTCGTTCTCGGAAAGTCAAGAATTTGACCTTTCCCAGGGGCTTCATCTGAATATCGGTGATCTGCACATCAGTCCCAATGTGATGGAGCCCTATTGCTCCTCGCTGTACCGTATCCCAGATAAAGTGGTACCTGATGTCTATATGCTTGGAGCGATCATAGAACACATGATTCCTCAAAAATCGAATCCCCCTCTAGTTGTCACAGAAAATCACGATGGTATCCAGCACGTGTCCAAACAGCGCACAGAAGAGCTTCCACAACCAGACAACTTCATAGGAGGCCATACTCTAAGCTATGTATTCGGCCTTAGTAGTGCTCAAAGCAACTGACTTCTGCTTCCTGCTCATCCAAGATATCGAAGCAGAGCCCAGAGAGAACCAACACCCAGAAGTGCTCTTGTGATCCTCCACACTGCCTGCCCAGTTAGCATCAGAATAATCATGCAGTCTCACATTTTCGACAGTGTATCTCAATCCATGAGTGATTATGCCCCGAAGATATCCCAGAAGATTCTTGGTACCAATCCAGTGAGAGAGATGAGCCTCAACCATATGTTGGCTCAACATGCTAACAACAAAACAAATATCTGGATGGGAGTTCACCAAGAGCATCAATGCTACTATGAGTAGATAAAAATTCAGAGGCATTTCCCAAATTAGGTTCGGCAGCACTAACACATAACTTCTTACAGTTAAGCTCCATTGGGGTAGTCACAGGCTTGCAGTTCACCATTCCAAATCCAGAATCCAACTCCCTGTTACTTTTGAAAATGAGAGGGTCTGCACCTATCAGAAAGACGTCGTTCACATAAAGTACCAGTATGAGAGGTTTATCATCCACAATCTTAAAGCAAAGGTTTGGATTGGCTTCACTCCTAGTGAATCTCAGCTTCATTAGATAACTATCAATCCTCTCATACCAAGCCTGGGGTGTTTGCTTCAAACTATAAAGAGCTTTCTCCAACCTGCATACATGAGATTCCCGATCATGAATCTCAAACCCCTCAGGTTGTTCCACATTTGTGGTCTTGCTATTACATGAGGGGAATGGTCCCCTTTTCAAGTTTTCCTTTGGTACACCTCGGACATGTACCTTCATGCTCTTCTTTGAATTCAGGCATCCCTGTCACCATCTGTCTCACATCGGGTAGGGCCTTACAATGAAGATGGGCAGACCTCCGGTGCCATTTAAGAGATTAGTCACACAACATGGTCCCTAATGGACTTCCTGCAACTTGATACAAAGTGCCAACCCTGAACCCAAGAGTAAAAACATCTTTAAAATCCCTTTTTTCAAACATGTACCTTTCCATCGATGAATGCCACCTTGTAACCTTTGTCTTCGATTGCTGAAATGGACACTAGGTTCTTCTTGAGATCAAGTACATAAAGAATGAATCATGTTACCCTCATTCAATTGAAGAGTAACATTCCCTATACTCTTTACGGGATAGGTGGCATCGTCTCCAAGAATAATCTCCAAGTTTGTTTCCTTCTCTATCAGATTAGAGAGCGCTTCCTTGAATTTGGTGAAGTGCCTTAAGGCACCACTGTCAATAAGCCAATTTCCCAACAAATCCAGAGGAGAGGTAGTGGAGAGGGCCGACATAAGATAATACTCCTCTTGCAGAATTTAGGCTTCTGTGATCCATATCAAATTTATAGAGAAGATTTTTCAGTAAAAATCACATCGTAATTCATTTCTTGACGCGTTTCGAACCAACCAGTGTGGTTCATCGTAATACTCCTCTTGCTTATCAGAAACAATATTTGATTCTTCATACCTAGAGTTCCTTGCTTTCTTGAAGGGTCGACCATTTCCTTGATGTCCTGCTTTCCTTTTTCCTTTGCCATTGTACCTGTCATTCCTTCGATTGAAGTTGCCCCTGGAATGATTGTGGTCATTGTCATGTGATGTGTCCCTTCTATTTGGATACTCCCTCGCATAGAGGCCAAACTTATTACAAACAAGGCACCTGCCCTTCCTTCCATCCTTAGATCCAAACTTTCCATTGAAGTGACCTTTAGGTAGGCCACCAGACGCTTGTGAGAGGAATCTCTGATAATCTTCTTCCCTTCGACTTCACCCTTGGAGTACTTGTTCTTTGGAGCAGCCGATGCATTTTATGGAGGCTCAAGGATTTTACCCTTCATGAAATCCAACACTTTTTGTTTTCGGGAAGTGGGATGAGGAACCCATTGAGCCTTTTGTCCTTTCCAACTGTCTTCAATGATTGCTCTTTTACTCTTGCTTGGGCTTTTTCTTCTCCTCAACTCTGATACCATGTTAATTTCGGTAGGTTCTATGCTTAGAGAAATTTACTTCAATTTTTCATATTAGCCCAATAACAATATTCAGATTAGCAATCACATCAGCATGATAGTAAAGTGTGGATAGAACTTAAACATAAACAACAAAAGACAAGCCAAGACAAGAGGACACAAGATGTGGCACCAGCCAGAGACAAACCCTAATGTGGGGAAACCCTTGATCAATTCTTTTTATGTTCTTCAATAGTTCAGCAGAGAGAGAGATAGTACAAATATACAAATCTGAGATTGTATGACAGAAGAAGTCCATCATTCTACTAATGATGACTAATCTAAGATGCAACCCTAACAACATTCAATAAGAGTGATGTTGCATATCCCCTTTTAGTAGATCATCAATCTAATAGTCTTCCTTACAACGGCAACATTCCATTGATGGCCTGCAACACCTACATACTTCAAATGCTCGTGAAGAGTAGATCATCAATGCTGCTGTAATGTTCCTCTAATTGCATGATCTTGCAATTATAGTTAGGGCACAAGGAGAAGCCCTTTAACCTTCCAAGCTGTTAGACAACTAAGCCCTTCAAGGGCAGCAATCCACCTAGGAGAGTCCCTCCTAATCCATGCTTCCACCTGAACTTAATGCATGCTGCAATACTGCCTTGGAACAACCTTAGTTGCTTGCAGCCTAGCAAAGCAGTTGGCTGTAGCTATAGATTCTTCCAACGGGTCTCGTTAACCCTTAATTCATGCCCAGTCATAACCTTGATACAACATTGTCACCTACAACAATTCAGGATGCGTTTAGGGCTCCTTTAGCAGGCTTAAAGTTTCCTTTAACTGTGACTTGAGGCCTCTCTGTTGACTGGAATGTTAGGGCCTCTTTCTAGCTATGAATGAGAACCAAACTTGCTGAGGAAAGGCCTCTTCTGGACAACGTACAAATTTTGCGGCTAGGAGACCTGCTTTGGCAGCAGATAAGTGCTACACATGTCAGCCAATTAGAGCAACGTATGGTAGTCTAATTCTTGCGGAATTTGGGGCCTTCATGAACAGAGAATAGAGCCTTTAGACAGCGTGCAAGGGTCACCCTTAACTGCGGGTTTGATCACCCTTGAGGACTGCGGCTAGGGCAGCATAGAAGCCTCTTGAGACTACGGATTAGGGGATTGTGTCTAGGGTTAGGACAACGGCCATATCTTTGTGGCTAAGACTCTTCCTTACTGCGGCTAGGGTAAGGTTAGATCCCTCCCTTTAGGATTGCGTATGGGAGCCTTTTAGAACAGCGGATTAGTGCGTCACTTTACTGTGACTAGTTCTCCCTTAATCTGTGTCTAGAACCTTTCCTTCATGACTGTAATTAGGGCTTCTCCTTACCTGCATTTAGGGCACTTCAGAACAACGGCATAGGGTCTCTTCTAGACTTGCGTTTAGGGCATTTTGGGGCAGCAGCTTAGGGTCTCTTCTAGATTTGCATTAAAGCCTCTCACTGCGTTATAGAAGCCTCCTTGATTGCATTAAAGCCTTTTCTCCATGACTGCGTCTAGATCTCATCAGGGCAGCATGTTCTCCTCTAGATCTCTCCTTCCACCAAAACCCAAACAAGTGGAGAGAGATCATAAGAGAGATGTGTCTAAAATGACTTGAAGACCTCTTCTATTTATGGGGCAACGTTGAGACAAGTTGGGGTTAATTTGGTTGCTGGCCGACCTTGACGAATTGTTACATAACACAAATAAATTCATATCTCCATGAATACATGTCGGAATCGGATGATATTTAGATCAATCTTACACCTCTCCACGAGAGGAATCCAAGAAAAATATCAGCTACCATAGATAAGAAGACTCACATGGAGTTTGGCCGTAGTTGCCAATTTTAACACAAACTGCATACAATTCTCCTGTAAAGTTGTCCTTGCTGGTCTAATAACCTATTCTTTGGCTGATTATGGGTGGCATTCTGCTATAGGGTAGTCCTCAATTCCTGCACTTTTCTTCCTTCTAATACCAAATCTACATACTAGAGAGGGAAGCATCATTCCTTGAACTGGAGGCTGGCGGCAAACCATCACTTGTGGGGTGAATTGTATTGCCTTCTAAACTGTGGATTACAAGATAATACTGAGAAATCTGAGGACAATTTGTCACTGGGGAGACCAGACCAAAGCCAAAAGTTTACTCTCCGTAGAGAGGTAAGAGATAAATAAGTACTAAGATAATCAAAATTTATCATACAAAAACTGAGAAGTTGGCCTAACTGGCCTTGGAAATAGACTGTACAAGCAAAAGACCAGTAAAGCAAAATCATGACATAAACTAGGCAGAATGATCAAAGTATGTATTTGGGATGTTTGTTGTCTCCAGGAGTGCCTCTAGCCAGGGGTAGGATGTTGAGATGTTGTTCAATGCTCTCCATCTATTGGTCCACGTCCTTCATATGATGATGTAGATGCTGAAGGGAATGGAGGAAATCCACCCAATGCTCATGTTGGTCTAATAGGGTTTTTCCAAGGAGGAACTTCATGTGCCATTAGAGATCAACTGTGTGCATATACTGATTAAATCGTCTGTGAGTGTGCCTAGTGTTTGGTACCCAATCTACCATCTGAACAAGAACCTTTGTGTCTGAGAGCTGGAGCCTGTTAGAGATGCCTTCTCCCTTAGAACACGTTACTTCTTCTTGGATGGGCCCCAACATGAGGTCGTGGAAGTGGGAGGCAGTTTTCTTCAGGTGGTGGTGCATACATGTGTTTCCCTAGTGGGTTTGCTCTTGATGGTAAGCGACACCCCTACAGAGATGGGTGCATTGACGAGGCATGGAGGGGTCAGAAAGGAGAGGTAAGCCGAGAAATAGGGGGGAGATAGGAGTTGTAGAAAGCTGGGAGGGAAGCCACATGGGAGGAGGGTGGGGAAAAGAGACAACACAATCGGAGCCACAGTTAATGGATGTTGCTAACAACATCCAAGGGAGAAGGGAAGGAAGACGACAAAAAAGAAACTCTGCGAGTATAATGAAACTCACCAGAGACAAAGACCAATGGCTTAGGACCCAAGGCGAAAACCAGGATAAGGGACCAAACATATCGTGGAGATAAGCAATTGAATATGGAGATGGAAGCACAAGGGGGATGGTATAAAACTAGAGTGAAAAAGGTGCACGACTTCAGAGAAGGGTACCATTCCAGGAGGAGACTAGCGATGCTGCTTCTAAAGCCTGTTGCCAAGAATGGGTAAGTAAATTCTGTAAGTGAAAAGGGTTGAGTGCAAGGGTGCTTGTAGGTCTTTTTGACCTACAGAAGGAATGCAACCACAAAACAAATTAAAGGCCGTGGAGAATATGAAAATTACCAGCTACTTTCCACTGCCATGGAGTGAAAGAAGGATTAGTTCCACTTAATTGGTAATTGCCCAGCTGTTGAAGCTGATTTTTTCCAAGTTGGAGTGTGGAGGAATAGGTTGGTAGAGAACAAGTGAAACTACTACATGCCTCTGCTAGTGACATTGTTGGGTTGCACTGACGACCTTCTACTACAAAGCTAAGCTCAGTAAGAGCGAGAATGCTTGCAACGATGGTCAATATTACAACCCACTGTTACTCTACACGAGTGGAGGCCCAATGAACACACTGATTGCATGAGACGTAGCTAAGAATTGAGTGCAGGGTGCTTAGAGTATTGATGGGTAGAATGATGGTTGAGATGTAGCTTGAGTTAGACATTTAAATTTACCATGGGGGTGTGCTGCCATGTCCCCTAGTCCTTTGGCCAGGTGGGATGGTGGTAGCGCATCCTGCCCGCTTTTGTCTCAGAAAGTACCCCATCTGGGGTTGGAAGGTCTCCTTGGATGCATTGCTTTAGTGGAGGAAACAGGGGCGAGGAGTCACGACAACCATTATTGGCTAATAGGTTAGCTATTTTGTTGCCTAATCCCCGAACGTGGGATGGAATAATAACTGAGATATTGGCAATTAAGAAGGAGAACTAGCTAAAGAGTGCTTCCAATTGCCAACTTGTTGATACTTTGTGTATCGGTGTACCATTGTGAATTCTTCGAAGCATGTTTACAATGAGCTGGGAGTCTCCTTCCATAAGGAGCTTGGTAAAGCCTTGGGATAGAGCAATTTCCAACCCTGATTTGAGAGCCATGAGTTCAACGACGTTATTGTTGTTTAGACCAAGCGTTCTAGTGTATGTGTAGAGAGGCATGCTGTGAAAATTCCTTGATTGCAGTTACTAGAAATTTATCTCCTAACTGTTTTGCAGTTTATTTGTTATTACGACAGATATTGATAAAATCACAATTGCAATCTTCACCAAAAATAAAATACATTGCAGAAAATAAACTAGAAGCTGAGAAACTAATGCGCACACAATAAAATCGACACAATAATTTTTGGGCTAATGTCCCTGGCAAAACCTCGAAGGGAAAACCGATGTAGCAATGAGGGTTTATTTTATTATGTAGCAGTAAAAATTTGAGTACAATAATATGGATACCCAACTGGCAATCCTCTAGAAATAATCTGGCAAAATTTATGGTAGAGAATTTTCTCCCTCTGCAAATCAACTGGCCTCCTTCTGGCTTGTTGCCACTGCCTATTGGCCTGTAGGCACTGCGTAATGGTTGCTGACCTATGCCAGTCTAGATGATCCCTGAAACTGCCACCAATTGGGATGTTTAGCCTACTCTGCCTCTGGAAATGACTTGCTTTCCTTCCAGGTGATCTCCTGGCCTTCAAGAACTGAATCAATCTCTTCTTGGCACTCACACTGGGGTTTCTGGTTCACTCGCACTATCTGGACGACTTTTTTGCAGAATAATCTGGCCTCCCTCTTTCCTGCCACTCTGGCACTGGAAAACTATTGGGAAACTCCTCTGTAATTGTCTCTGCTTCTCCTTCAATCATTGAATCTCTCCTTCTAGCTTGAACTCACTTCTTTTTGAATCACTGCAACTGGATAGCTTGACCTGCCAAGGAAACTCACTCCCCTCTTTTGTCCACTCTCTCTCCATCCCATTGACTTGCTCTTATAATCTCTCGCTGGAGCTTCAATGACCATGATTTGATCTTCACCAGTTTTCCCAAGTTAGGAAAAAATTAAATGATGGCTAATTAATTTAATTAAGGTGTTTCACAAGCTTATCTCGCGAAACCTTTTCTGGGTTTTGGAGATCTCGTGTTCCTTAATCTCTTGGACACAAATTGAGACTAGAACACTTGTTTAATGCTACCAAAATATAACACATGCCATCTATGAAATTTTATCTATTGCAGCTATTGGAAATTATTCTTCTAACCCAAAAATTAATTATGCAGTTTATTTGCTATGACAAATAACGAATAAAATCACAACTGCAATTTTCACCATAAAAATACCGCAGAAAATAAAATACCGGAAACTGAGAAATTCTAGCACACAATAATTTTGACACAGTTATTTTTGGACAATTGTCCGTGGAAAAATCCAATTTGGGAAAACCGATGCAGCAAATGAGGGTTCTATTATTAATACTCAACAACGATTTTGAGTATAATAATTTGGATGCCAAGTTGGCAATCTAATGAGGAAAATACTGGAAAAAATATTGTGAGAATTTTCTATCACCCCACAACTATTTTCTGCCTCTGAAATAACTTACCCAGCCTCTATGTTGAGCTCCCTGCGTCACCCTATGCGCAAAGCCTACGCTGGCCCTCTGGAGATTTGGGCCTTCCTTTGACTCTTCCAGGAATTGGAAATCTTCCTCCCGGAATGCTACTGCTCTCTTCTTCCACCTACTACTCACCCTCTGACCCTATCTTCTCTTTTGAGCTGCTATTACTGAGAAAAATGAACTGCCTGGGAAGCTGAGTATCTGCACTGGATGATTTATCCATCACCACATCGACTTCCTTTTATAATCCACTATTGGAGCACCAACGACCAAGATTAAACTTAATCAATGGCGAGGATCGTTTCTGGATTGATCCATGTGAGTTTCTAGATGATTCTCACCTTATCTCAATTAATACTGATTAATTAAGACACTTCTAGGCGGAATTTCCAGAAAAGATTTTTGGGTTTTGGAGATCTCATGTATTCTAGCCTCTCCACAAAATTTCAAGGCTATAACACATCCGATGCTACAAAAACTAATACTCCCTCTTAGCGAGGAATGTGTTCTAGTGTTCTACTGCACATCTTGTGTCAACACCCTGTCTCTACATCATCTCGTGTCACGCCGCTGATGTCTGGCTGCCGCTGCCCAACAACCACTGTGCAACTCTGATATATGCTGCATCTGTGCTGTTGCTGACCTTGTTGAACTATTGCCAACACTGCATCTGCATTGCAACTCCCTCTCATCTTTTGCTAATACAACTGCGACATCTGCAACTGAGAAGCATCCTAAATGGCCTGTCCTTGCTACTGAAACGGGTTCTCCACCATACCCATTTGTTCTCTAAAATAGATGAAATAACTCTCCCTAGAGCTTTCGTGAATATATCTGCAACTTGCTCTTCTGTAGGAACATATTGTAGTTGGAATGCTCCATGTTGTAGACAATCTCTGATAAAGTGACATCGAATATCGATGTTCTTCGACCTGTCATGAAACACTGGATTCTCAGATAGCTTTATGCAACTCTGATTATCGCAATAGACATTGGTCACCTCCATCCTCTGCCTGAAGAGGCTTACTAACAGCTTCCGAAGCCATATAGCTTCACATGTAGCTGTGCTAGCTGTTGTATACTCTGCTTCTGCAAAGCTCAGCGTTATTGACTTCTGCTTCCTGCTACACCAGGAAACCATCCCTAATCCAACACTGAAGCAGTACTTGGAGGTACTTTTCTTGTCCACTGAATTGCCTGCCCAATATGCATCTGCATACCCACAAAGTTTGACACCATCTCCTCGAGTATATTTCAACCCATACTCGATTGTGCCGCGAATATATCTCAGAATATGCCTCGCTGCTGTCCAATGTACCCTTTTCGGTTCTACCATGAATTGACTAAGGTTATTGACTGCGAAGCAGATTTTTGGCTTAGTGTTGACCAGATATGTGAGAGACCCAATGAGATGTCTATACAAGGTGGGGTCGACATCCTTGTCATTTGATGCATCTATCTTCTTTCGGTTGGTAATCATGGGCATAGACATAGGTCTGCAATCCTTCATTCTAAAGCTCTTCATAATATCTGTAGCGTATCTTCCTTGTCGAAGGAAGATCTCCCCATTCTTCTGCAACACTTCCAATCCTAGGAAATAGTGCAACAAATCCTTCATGTCAAATTCTACTACCAGGTTCCTCTTGCAATCCTCTATGAGCCCTGATGATCTTGTCAAAAAGAGATCATCCACATACAAAACTAGAATGAGAGGCTCATCCTCTAGCATTAAATAGTAAAGGTTGGGATCTGTGTCACTCTTGACGAACCCCATCTGCTGCAAGTAGGTGTCAATTCTACCATACTATGCTTAGGGAGCCTGCGTGAGTCTGTATAGAGCTTTCTTCAATTTGCACGCATGCGTGTGCCCCTCCTTAGTCTCAAAGACCTCTGGTTATTCTATATACACTTCTTCCTCAATCACCCCGTTCAAGAAGGCTGTCTTGACGTCCATATGGTGAATCCCCCATCCCATCTGAGCTGCTAGAGATATAAGTGACCGGATAGAAGTGTATATGGAAACTGGGCCGAAGGTCTCCTCATAATCTATCCCATCTTTTTGTGCATACCCCTTTGCCACGAACCTAGCCTTGTACTTTTCCACATTGCCGTCTGCCGCATACTTGATCTTATAAATCCAACTTGAACCTACAATTGATCTATTTTCTGGCCTTGGCACTACCTCCCAAACATCATTCTTCATGATAGAGCTATACTCTTCTACCATGGCATCTACCCATACCTGGTGTTGTGCGGCCCCCTGAAAGTTGGAAGGTTCTGCAACCTAAGCTACTAATGCTTGGTACCTGTCAGGCTGTCTGCGTTGTCTCTTGCTTGTCCTAGGAGTTCCAATAAACTCCTTTGCATCTCTTAATGTTTGATGAATCTCTTTGGTGGCTTGACCATTAGTTGTGGGGGGTTCAGCCAACTCCTCCTCATCCCGTCTTTATTGCTCCATCTATTGAGAGCTCCTCGGATTTCTTGCACATGAGGAAATACTTGTGTCGATCACAGTACTTGACCCTTGTGACTGTCCTCCTGCCTGTCCCACTGGCTTTCCCTGCTGTTGGACTAAAGGATTTTTTGCTGACTGATTATGATCACCTGAAGGCATCTCACGAGACCTCTTGAAAGCTTGTTCGTCCATGAACTTCACGTCTTGCCTTACTACTATCTTCCTATTGCTAGGAATGTAGATTTTGATTACCTTTGAGGTTTCGCTGTACCCAACAAAGAACCCTTCTCTGTAGTCTCATCTAGTTTGGTCCTTTTATCATCTGGCACGTGACAATAAGTAACGCTGCCAAAAATTCAGGGGGTGGCTAACTTTGGGCTTCTTCCTTGTGAAGATTCCTTCTAGTGTTTTCTTTCCCAATGCTCTATGAGGAGTCCCGTTTTGAATATATACTGTCATGTTACATGCTTCTGCCCACATAAATCTTTGTAGATCCTGGTCATATAACAGAGCCTTTGCAACTCCAACATTGGTTCTGTTTTTCTGCTCTGCTACACCATTCTGCTGAGGATTATATGGAGTTGTCCATTCTCTCTTGATACCTTCCTTCGCACAGAAATATGTGAAGTCTTTATCAATATATTCTCCACCATTATCTGAGCGAAGCACCTTGATCTTCTTCGCTGTCGCATTCTCCACGAGAGCTTTAAACTCTCTGAAATGATCGAAGACCTCATCTTGGTCTTCAAGAAGTAGATCCAGGTTATCCTAGAATGATCATCAATAAAGGTGACAAAATATTCGGCACCGCTGAGAGCTCTAGTGGACATTGGGCCGCAAATATCTGAGTGTATAAGTCCTAACATGCCATCAACTCTGTTGTCACTTCTTAGAAATGCTGCATTAGCATTCTTCCCTGGTATGCATCCTCTGCACATATCATCGTGTTCAATGCCAAGTTTAGGAATCCCTGCTACCGTTTCTTTGAGCATCCTAAGTGCCCCATGGTGTAGATGTCCCATTCTCCTGTGCCATAACTCATTCAATTCCTCCCACTGCTACTATCACTGCCTATTGGTGCCGTTGGAGAATTGATTTGTAACCATTACAACCAGTTACTTTGAACTCCAGTCTGTCTTACCTTTTTCCAGCTCGGGTGTTTGACATACACTTTCTTCCCTACGAATTGAATATCACACACCTTATCCTATAACTGGGATACTAAAATTAGATTCATACCCCATCTTGGCACATGCAATACATTTGTAGCACTGGTGCTTGCTCCTGACGCCCCCTGAAAAATTATGGTACCTCTCCCTATTGGAGTACATTTCGTTGTGTCTCCCATAGTAATCTGGAAGCCCATCTGCTCCTCTTTGTAGCTATAGAAATATTCTCTAACCCCTGTCATGTGAGCGGATGCTCCACTGTCTATGTACTAGACTCTCTGTGAAGCTGGTCTTGCTAAGCAGGGAAATTTGTCTTCCAATCTGGAAGAGAAATCTGAAGTCTCCTGAATGTTACTTCTGTCCATGGCTATACTTGAAAAAATTTAATGTGCTATTCCTCTTTTCCACCTAACGCAAATTCTGCTTCTGTAGCCTACTACAAAACCCTCTGCGTCTGACCAGGAATCTGCTCAGCGAAAATATGAGCTGCAACTGCTCCTCTAACTACTGGAATCACTAATATGGGCAATTCGATTTTCCTGCCTCCCTTCAACTGAAAATTGAACTGCTACCCTAGCAACTCGACCTGCCTGCCAATGGATTGCACTGCCTCTGTAAGTTTTGGCCTGTTGCTTCGTCTGAGTAGCGAATTTTTCCTCTTCGCTACTGAGCTTCTTGGCTGATCATCTTGGCTGATCACCCTTGCTCTGGTACCATGTGAACTTTTACCTATTGTAGCTAGTAGAAATTATTCTTCTAACTCAAAAATTAACTATGAAGTTTATTTGCTACGACAAATAATGAATAAGATCATTGGTGCAATTTTCACCATAAAAATATTGCGGAAAAAAAAATACTGGAAATTGAAAAATTCTAGTGCACAATAATTTCGATACAGTTATTTTTGGACAATTGTCCCTTGAAAAACCCAACTTGGGAAAACCGCTGCAACAAATGAGGATTTTATTATTAATAATCAACAACAATTTTGAGTACAATAATTTAGATGCCCAGCGAGCAATCTAATCTGAGGAAAATACTGGCGAAAATATTGTGAGGATTCTCTCACTCCTCAACTGTTTTCTGCCTCCAAAATAACTTCCCCACTCTCTGCGCTAATCTCCCTGCGTCACCCTCTGCGCAGAGCCTATGCTGGCCCTTTGGAGATTTCGGCCTTCCTTCCTTTGACTCTTCCGGGAACTAGAAATCTTCCTCCCAGAATGCTACTGCTCTCCTCTTCCACCTGCTACTCACCCTTTGGCTCTATCTTTTCTGTTGAGCTGCTGCCACTAAGAAAATCAAATTGCCTGGGCAACTGCGTATCTATACTGGATGATTTCTGCATCACAACATCGAATTCCTTTTATAATCCACTATTGGAGCACCAACGACCAAGATTAAAATTTAATTAATATCTAGGATCATTTTTGGATCGATCTATGTGAGTTTCTAGATGATTCTCACCTTATCTCAATTAATACTGATTAATTAACCACATTCCCTAAGTTTAGACTTAGGAAATATTTAAAAATCGACTAATAATCTAATTGAGATGATTCTAGGTGGAATTTCCAGAAACAATTTCTAGGTTTTGGAGATCTCATGTATTCTTGCCTCTCCACAAAATTTCAAGGCTAGAACACATCTGATACTACAAAAGCTAACACCATCATGATCACAAATTGTTGAAATATGTAACTAGATTCAATCTTCATAATGACATATGTAATCATGATTTTATGTATTTGATGTAAAGAGAAAAATAAAATTATTATTGTTATTCTTGAGGCATGGGTTTCATGCTCAAGGTTATTTGATTTATAGGTCAAGCACCCATTGAGTTCTTCTAGGGCTTGTCATTGGGTCTACAAGTTAACTAAGTCACTGTCATGTATGGAAGACCCTTTTGGGCATTTTATAAATTGTAAAGAAAAAATTATTTGATTCAAAATAGTGTCAAATGACCCCTCCAAGACCTAGTTGGCCTACAAGAGATCAAGTTCATCTCAAGAAGACAATTGGTACCCGTAGAAATCCTATATATAAGAAAGAATTCAATCTCATTTGAAAACACACAAGCAAGTTCATTTCCTCAAGAAAAGAAGTTGGAACAAGGACGAAAATCAAGGATAAGAAAAAGAAGAGCAAGATCGAAGTTTTGAACCTCTATCTCTCTCTCTTGTGTTAGGGTTTCTAAAGTTGTTGGGCTAGTTGAAATTATGAAGCTGCATCGAAGCTATGAAATTGCATCAAGGTCAAAGCTATGAAGTTGCGCCTAGGTCGAAGCTGTGAAGCTGCATCAAGGTCCAAGCTGTGAAGCTGCATCTAGGTCGAAATTGTGAAGCTGCATCTAGGTCGAAGCTGTAAAGCTGCATCAAGTTCGAAGTTGTGAATATGTTGGGTCAAAATTGTTGAAGGTACTAGGTCGAAGTTGCAAAAAGTGTTGCTGGGGGTCGAAGTTGCTGGAAGGTCTAAGTTTGTTGCTAGACGCTGTGCTCATCAAGAAGGAAAGATGACTTTGTCTTGGAGGGGTCTTTGTCAAGAGACTTAGGTCTTGGAATTTGTCATTTGAAGATTCTATAAGAAGAGAAGAATTCTTGTGGGTTTTCCTTTCAAGAGGAGAGGTTTTGGCCTAGCTAGCAACCTACATTTTGTGTCCTCTTATCTCATTGATCCTCATAGTTTGGTAGCTGTTTGATGATAAAAGTACTAATAATAATGAAGTGAAAGAAGAAACTAATCAAGTTAAGTAAAAATAGATCACAAGAAGTTATCAAAGTAAGAGAAATCACCTAATCTAGCTGCCCTAGATTTCTCGACACAAATGATATCGCCATATCTTGTTTGGCTTGGATTTTCTTTGCACACCCCGTCAAAGTTCAGTTTAAGGAAAGAGGGTGGAGGGTGGAGCTACGTAGATGGACTAGCTAGGGGGGGGGAGAAGGAAACCAACTATAAAGGAGTCTAGCTTTGCTACCATAAGCTTGGTAGTCTTGGGGAGACCGAGGGAGCGCAAGAATAGTTTATTCTATTGTGCTCTTTCGAGATTTCCCATAGAAGGAAGCCATGGTAAAATGTCCTGATGCGATTGAGAATGGACTTAGAAAAGTTCTGAGAATGCCAACTAGCAATAGTATTGAGAATAATAGAATGGTCCCTGTCAGTGTGAAAATTCTGAAACCCGGAATTTTATTAAAACACGTGATAATATTTCTTCTATTTGCTAAATTAATTAAACAAACTATTTGCAGTTTCCCATGGAAAATATTGAAACATATACATTGTAGCCTTCACAAAACAAATACCACGGAAGAAAAATAAATGCTGGAAAATTATAGAAATTATAACACACACATAAAGATATTGACACAATTATTTTTGCACAATTGTCCCCGGAAAAGCCCAATGCGGGAAAACCGGTGCAACAGATGAGGATTTCTTTATTAATTCTTCAGTAGTAATTCAAGTACAAGAATTCGGACAATAGAACAAAGGAAAAACAGTGAGAGAAATGTAGTAACAAATTTCTCACTCTCAACAGTGACTCCCTGACCCTGAGATGGACCCTCTACCCATACACTAGTGTCTTTGCGTCACCCTCTACGTAGTGCTCTAGTGGATTGCGTCTCTCCTCATGTTGTCTCTTCCTGAATTCGTCCTGCACTATCTGGACCACTGCTGATATCCTCTCTCTCTCCCTTGCAACTAACCCTCTGGCTCTATCTCCTCTGCTGAACTTTAGCCACTAAGAAAATCGATTTCGTTGGGCAACAAAGTAATTGCATTGGTGTGTTCTCTATCTACCCATCAACTTCTTCTTATAATCTTCTGTTGGAGCACCAACGATCAAGATTTAAACATAATAAATGGCCCAGATTATTTCCTTGTCGATCCGTGTGACTTTCTAGAACATTCACACCATGACTTAATTAATTCCCTTTAAGTAATCATATTTCCTAAATTTAGACTTAGGAAACATTAAAAAAATGATTAATTATTTTAATTAAGTCATCTCTAGGTGGAATTTCTAGAAACGATTTCTGGGTTTTGGAGATTCATGTGTTCTAGCCTCTCCACAAAATTTCAAGGCTAGAACACATCTGATTATACAAAAACTAACACTCCCTCTTAGCGAGGAAAGCGTTGTAGTGCTGCAACTGTTGCCACAACACATTGTCTCTGCACCATCTTCTGTCATGCTGCTGATGTCTGGCTATGGAAGCCTACCAACTACCGCAAAACTCTGATATGTCCTACATCTGTGCCGCTGCTGGCCCTGCTATACTACTACCAACTACTGCATCTGCACTACAACTCTATCTCATCTGCTACTACTGCAACTGAGAATCCATTTGTTTCTACTACTGAAACAGGTTCTCCACCATACCCATATGTTCCCCAAACTAGATGAACTTAGCTCTCCCTAGAGCTTTGGTGAGTATGTCTGCTACCTGATCTCGTAAGGGAACATACTATAATTACACTGCCCCACGCTGAATGTAGTCTCTGATGAAATGACATTTGATATCATTGTGCTTTGACCTATCATGAAACATTGGATTCTCAGAGAGTTTTATGCAACTTTGATTATCATAGTAAACACTAGTTGCTCCCATCTTTTTCATGAACAAACTCACGAGCAGCTTGCTAAGCCATATAGCTTCGCACTTAGTTGTGTTGGCTACCATATATTCAGCTCCTGCCGCGCTCAGTGCTACTCACTTTGGCTTCCTGTTGCACCAAGAGACCATCCATGATCCAACATTGAAGCATACGCGGAGGTACTTTTCCTATCCATTGAACTACCTGCCCAATCTACATCTGTGAATCCACATAATCTGACGTCATCCCCTCAATTTTATTTCAACCCATATCCGATTGTTCCATGCACATATCTACGAATGTGAATAGCTGCTGCCCAATGTACCCTTTTCGGTTCTACCATGAACTGATTAAGGGTATTAAGAACGAAACAAATGTCTGGCCTAGTGTTAACCAGATACATGAGCAACCCAATGAGCTGTTTGTAGAAGGTGGGTCGACTTCCTTGCTCCCTGATGCATCTATCTTCTTCCAGTTGGTGATCACGAGCATCGTCATGGAGTCGAAGAGAGAATTTCCAGAGGGATGTAGAGAGACTCGAAGGAGTCGACAAGAAGAGCGGAGAGATGGCCATGAATGGGCTGAGGGATCAAGACATGTTGGACAGGGCGTCCAACTTTGTGGTTTGGAAGGCCAGGATCCTGTCCATTCTAGATAGGCATCGCATCAAGGCCTTTGCCTTGAGAACAATGGCGATCCTAGTTGACTCGATTAATAATGAAAAGTACGAAGAGGCAATGGCCAATGCGAAATGCATCATCCTTTGGGGTCAAGGATCATGTGGTCCAACATACTGAGAAGGAGACGACAAAGGAAATGTGGGATGCCTTGAAGGAATTGTACCAGCATACTTCCATGTAGAGGAAGATGTTACTTGAGAATCAGCTGCAGTCATACCAGATACAAAAGGGGGAGCAAATAGATCACTTCCTTGGGGGATTGAAGGAGAGCCGAGCCCAACTGACTTCCATAGGGGTCATGCCAGATGAGGAGATGTTGGTGAGGACCACACTAAACACAGTCTCCGAAGAATGGGAGACATTTGTCCAGAGCATACTGGGCAGGGCGAATCTTCCAGATCGGGAAGAATTGTGGGCAGCTCTTCGCCAAGAAGAGATCAAACGACTGAGCAAGATGGTAAGTAGCAACAAAGGAGTCTGAATCAAGAAGGAAGAGGAAGAGGATGCAACTCTGGCATTTGCAGAAAGTAGGAGAAAATGATGAAAAATGACCTCTCCAAGGTCAAGTGCTTCAACTGTGGGGAACTGGGTCATTATGCGAGCCAGTGTCTGAGGAAGAAGAACAAGGGAGAGGCGTATGACTTTAAGGAAGTGCCAATAAAGGCGGAAAATGAGGTAGAAGAGGAAGACGATTGTGCAATGAGTGCTCATCTACCTCTAGAGAAGAGGTGGGGAGACATCGAGTTGTAGTCAAGAGGACTACAGGAAATTATGGGCAGGATCTTTGAGGAACCCAACCTCTTGGATTATACCTCGCTACAGGAGCCCTGAAGAGAGAGTAGCAGGACTGGGACTGGGACTGGCGGATGTCGATAGAGACGGATGTGGATGAAGCGACAAAGAGTGCTACAGTGCATGAGTCCCCGGGGAGTGCGAGGCTAGCAGGCTGCAGCAGTGCAAGAGGCACAAAGAGTGTTGCAACAGTGTAGGATGGCACAGAGAGGTTTGCAGCGGTGCGAGATGAAGGTAGTTCTTGCAACAACGAAGAGGCAGTAAAGGGGGCGCTTGTTAGCGGCAGAGAGAGCTTCAATATCGGGAGTGTTTCTAGCTTGACAAGGATGTCAGAGGTTGGGTGGATCGGTTACTTACCTCTCAGTAACTGAGTTGCAGTGCAGTAGCAGTTGGTAGTAGCACGATGCAGCATGATGAGAGGGGGATGAAGTGCAGATGCAGTGTTGGGAGAAAGGACCAGCAATAGCACAAATGTAGAAGGAGTTGTCATACGGATGCATCAGTGGTAGTGACAGAGCCATGGGAAGCAGTACAGGATGCAGCAGTGTGGAGGATGTTGGGTGGGGAGGCCTAACATTAGCTTAGGTACCGATGCCGTATAATCAGGTTGATGCTTAGTGTGGAGTATTACCAGAGCACAATCCTCACCAAGAGGGAGTGTTGATTTGGGGTAGCATCAGATGTGCTCTAGCCATGAAAATTAGTGGAGAGGCTAAAGCACATCAAATCTAGAAGACCTAGAAATGGTTTGGGCAGATTCTAACCGATTTGGGAGATATTAAAATAATTAATATTTTTAATGGAGTTCCTAAGTCTAAACTTAGGAAAAACAAAATGTTAATGGGTTTTAATATAAAAATGGGTTAGAAGGTTCCAAAAGTCATGGATCAAGCCAAATCTCATCTTAGCCATTGATTAGAGATGTAATCTCGGCTGTTGAAGGACCAATAGGAAAAGTATAAGAGAGGCTTGAGGGTTAGTTGGAGAATACACCAGAGTGATCAATCATTCGATTTACTAGAGCGAGGTTTGCTAAGTAAAGTCGAATCAGTGATCGACAATGAGGGGTAGTGAATACTGGACAAAGAGGCAAAGATAGTGCCGAGAGACCAACGCAAAGGCAGAGAGGGAGACGCAGAAGCCAAAGCAGGCCAGGCAGAGCCCAGTAGAGACAACAGAGAAGCTAGAAGGCCTATGTCATCCATGTAGAGGGCAGCAGGAGTGACGCAAAGGGTCTCAGAGGCTGTGCAGTGCCTCAAAGGGCTGACGCAGAGGGTTTTGAGGCTGAGGCAGAGGCCAGGAGGGCTGATGTAGAGCGAGCTTCAGTGTTCTTAGAGAGGGTTTTGTGGGGCAGGTTTTCTGAATACTTGCTTCCGAATGGAGAAGTATTACTGCCGGTTGTTTTTCTTTGTCGAGTGAGCCAGTTTGGCACCTAGTTGTACTCAAGGATATACTGCATAATAATATACCCTCAGAATTGCTGCACCGGTTTTCCCGCATTTTGGTTTTTCTAGGGCGAGTTGTCCAAAAATAACGGTGTCACTTGTGTGCTTGTTTTCTTTCAGTTGTTGATCTATAGATCGTTGAGACTGTATTGTGTTTATTTCGTTATTTATATGTTTTAAATAACCTGTTCGTAATTAACAAGTAGAAGAAATAAACTAGAGGAATACAGATTAAATTTCTAATGGACAGACTTAGAAATTTCAACAGTCTGATCCTTCCTGTCTGAAATAATTACATGAAACATCACAACATAGTTTCGTTAGTTTGGAAAATTTGGCATAAACACTAGTTGTAGATGATCCAATGATTAAGGGAACTGGCTGTTAACTAATTTACTCATCAATTTTCTCACAGCATAATTTCAAATTTCTGCCAAATCTACCCTACAAGACTTATTTTCTATCCTTGACTGCATGGAGATGTTAGACATATGGCTTTGGTAACTGCTGGTTATCTTAGGAACCTCCAAATATGATTTGCTGTAGATGTTGTTCATTAAATTCCTCTATAGCAAATGGCCCATTCCTTCTCAATACGTCTCTGCTTAAAGACATCCTACAGGCCTTCATTGATTAGGTGCAATGAAGCTGTATTATTCACTTACAACAGCCAACTCATCACCACTACTTGTGCTTTCTTTCAAACTACATAAGGTATCCATTATTACAGCCTGTCTATTGCCATAAAAAAGAACTTCCCAGCAAACTTCCCCCTTGAGGATATGCTAAATTTGGCTGAGAAAAGTCGACTTAAACTTCTGGGTACTTTTCATGCATTGATAAAGTGCTGACATAGGCTTTAAGCTGGATTAGAATAGCGAAGTTACTAATTGAAACAAAAGCAGTCAATTAACTTTTCTGTTTGATAATATTTAGCAAAAGCAATTTATTTAAAGGCCTTATTTGCTCGGTAGGCTTAGGTCAATTACCAACTATGAAGGCCAAAGCGAATTAGGGTTTCATCTATCATGCAAAGAGGGCCAAATTTTAGAGTTATCTCACATGCTGATATTGGATGAGGGCCAAAGTAGTATTCAAAGTAGACAGAATTAGCAAATGAAATCAAGGTTTTGGAAAGTAAAACTTGGTAACAATGACCACTTCACATAGCCATTCGGAACAGAGTTTTAGATTTACAAAAGCAGCTAGTCAAGTTAGGGTTTTAGCATAAAACAAGTCTAGAAGCTCTTATAAATGGAAACCCATGAACTAGTTTCCAGCATGCCTTGTGTCACACTAGGAGAAACATTTCTCTACATGATATATCACTCTTTCATCCACCGGAGCTTTGAACCACCCCATGATTGTGTGCACAGAACCATAGTACTCAATCCATACTTGCCATACATATAGACTTACCCAAAAAAGCAGTCTTCCTCAAAAATAGAAAAAAGGCAAAGCGTTGGAAATACTGATTACAAAGGGATGTAGGATCAGTCTATCTTCCTAAAAAGCAAAAAGAAAATTTTAAAAGAGGGCAAGATTGATCATCTTGCATGTACTTAAAAGTAGTCTCATTAGACTTTCTTTTTGCAATGAATCCAAATATGTGCTAAAAATGATGTGCAAGCCTTGACAAGTACACTGCTAAAATTAACAGGTGTCATGAAACTACTTGCACGTTGCCCAACAAATGATCATACTTTTGACATGCAGGTCTCATATCTCCAGCTACTGAAAAAAAGCAAACTACTAAAATAGTAGTTTCTCAAAATCTGGTAAAAGTTACTCTATTGTGGGATTTGATCACTATGAATACCTGGATGTGTTTGAAATGGAACCAGCTTGATGGAATCTTACTGGATCTTAACCCTCTAATCGCACAGGGAATCTGGGGGTTAACAATGGTGTCTCAAGGGCCCCTTGTAGGTTGTCGAGAACAACAGAATCCCTATACTCTGATCTTCTGAGAATTGATCTGTGGACACTGGAGATGTATCCAAGTACTTGTCCACTGGGAATTGAGTCAAATGCATGGTAATTCAGTTGATTAATCAGAATGAGGAAACAACAATGCCTACTCTTTTGCAACAACAACCTGCAACTCACCTATCACATACGGTCCTCCCATTGGAAAATGAATTAAGTTGCTAGTTGGGAGAAAGCCACCCACTGAGAGGCCAATGTTGAAAACATCATGCCTAGTGTGAAGAATCCAACCAATAAGGTGATGGGCTCTAAGGTTTGAGCACAACCCATAATGATTTGAGGCCAAACATTAATGAAGTTCATTTGATCTAGTTTAAATGATGCTTAGTGCTATTAGATGTGAGACAACCACTAACGAAGCTAACGACCATCAAGGCACATTGGCTGGAGTCAATGAGGAATGGTTTGCTGGGGGGGAAGGAAACGATGAAAACCTTTCCCCTAGCATGAAGCAAAAATGATGCAGTGCCATCGTGTGGTGCCATATCCTTAGGGGTGGATGAGGATCTGACCTCAAAGTTTGACTTAGTGAAGTACATGAAGAGACGAGAGAATCAAATGACACAGGAGTCCTATTGTTTCTTTAACATGACCCATGCCTACTAAACTTCGACACTTGATGCAAGCAACACAATATAATGGATGATACCCTGATCTAAGCTTGACCCAGTGCAATCTCTAAATAACTAAGCAGCTGTTGTGTGACAGCAGATTTAGCAAGTTTGACTCAAGGCACCATTGTAGGCTAAAGATGGAAGGAAACCACAAAAATAGACCTAAGAGTACTCATACATATGCAAAAAGGTTGGTTATGCTTATTGGTGAATGGAAACAAGTCCAAGGCTAATATTTAGTGGAAAAACATGAAACATAAGTAATCTAAAATTGCAAAGAGCAGGTTGGAATTGAAAATCAACGAAAGGAAAATGGTAAAATTGATGACAACCAACCTATAGGACCCAAAAAATCTTTCTTTCCTTTTTTTTGTTTTGTATGAGCCCCGTTATAGCGAAGTCTAGCACTTATCAAGATAAAGTCCCAAAGCTCAAGCTTGAGACCCTATGTAATTAATATGGGGGCAACTGTCACCTCACCAACCCTCTTCTCACTTTTGGCTGGCTCTCCTTTAGTTGAAGGGGGGGTTTCTTCCTAGGATGGGATTGCCAAGGGTTTAACAATAGTTTTAATACTTGGATTCAAAGGGTCTCGTGGTTGATTGGAAGGCTTAGGTCATCCAATATAAGCTTTAAAAGGTTCCCAAACACAAAATCAAGAAATTACAAGGTGCTTTTGACATTAGAGGAAATTTTAGCCTAAAAGTGTCCATGAATATTTCATGTACATAATATGTAAACCAATCAAAATACTTTAAATTTAAAAAGAGGTACACATAAATATTTTGGAGGGAAAATAAAAAACTACCTTTTTTTTAATTGTATTTTTGGCTTATCTCCTTACAAGTTTACTCAAATTTCAAGTGTACACACTTGTTGGGTGCAGAATTATATTTTGCATCCAACGAGTACCCATTATGCATACTTTTGAGAAGACCCACATTGATAAAAATTGAAGATACATTAAAAAAATGTGTTGGACACGCTTTTTAATGTATCTTCAATTTTTATCAATGTGGGTTCTCTCAAGAGTATACATAATGGGTACTTGTTGGATGCGAAATTTAATTCCGCATCCAAGGAATGTCTACACTAACTAGATAAGCTAAAAATACAATGAAAAATGTAGTTTTTTTCTTTTCCCTCCAAAATTTGTAGCTTTTATTTTATTGTTTTCCTATTATTTTATTACTTTTCCTTAAGAGGCCACTTTTAGGGTGAAATTTCCTCTAACCAGAGTGAACCCCACCGGTGCGGTTTAAAGGATTTTAAAAGAAAAAAAGTGCTAGAAGATATAATATTAGTGCTTTAGCGTGCCAATATATTTTTGGGGCATATGGAGTTAAGGATCAACACACTTGAGAAGGAAATGGAGTGGATGGATGTTCAAAGACTGTTAAAACTGTCAACTAGGGCCAAACTCCATGTGGGCCATCTTATTTATGACAGTTGATATTTTTCTTGGATCCCTCTCATCGAGAGGTGCATAATTGATCTAAAGATCATCTGATTCTGATAAGTATTCATGGAGTTATGAATTTATTTATGTTATAAGACAATTCGTCAAGGTTGGCCAACAACCAAATAACCCCTACATGTGCTCAACGTTTTAGTATAAAAGGAGATGACTTGAGTGTCATTTCACACACACTTCACTCTTGATTTCTCTCCACTTGTTCTAGGTTTTAGTGGAAGAGAAATCTAAGAGAGGAAGCTCTAAACGCAGAAGATAAGGAGCCCTAGTATGAGCCCTAGACGCAGTCAAGAAGGAGGGCTATATGCTGCCCTGGTTTAGACGCAGTAGGGAAGGAGCCCTATCATGATCTACGCATGACGTAGACGTAGTCCTAGGTGATCTACGCATGACCTAGAAGAGATGCTCTAACTCCTAACGCAATTATGGAGGAGAGGCCTAAGCACTGTCCTAAGGGGGTCATGGGACAACGTGATGTGGAGGAGATTAACAAAGGCAACTACAATGAGGAAAAGAAGGCAGCGTGGAGCCTTTTAGGATCTGTTTTGAGGGCTGGTTGCTATTGCAAGAAGGCCAAGTGCGTTCAGGGCAAAATGCAGGTCAAAGACAAGTTTGTTGGGTAGCAAACGAGGTAAGGAACTTTGTTTTCAGAGGGGTGTAGGTGACAATAAGGACTGTGGTAGGCCGCAGGCCTAACCACTTCAAAACACGGACAATGTGGAAGTGTTTGGGGCTGTACAATGCCCAGAACAACAACACAAGTGGAGAGAAGCCTTACTAGCATAGGCCGCATTTCATAAGAGCAATTCTGGGCCAAGATTTGAGGACGGTTAGGGACTGTTGTGTGCCCTAACCAGCCCCAGAAATTACAACAGTAATAAAGTGACAATCAACATCGTTTGTATGGTGTGTTGGCAGCAAGATACATGGGACAACAAGGTCACAGGGTGCAACAAAGGTAGATGGGACAACAAGGACATGGTGCTTGCATGGGACAACAAGCAATTATGGTTGCAGCAGTATGAGCAGTGACAACATTGTGTAAGGGGCAACATGATGTGAAATGCTACAGCACAATGATGGACATCATGACAAAGTTGTGTGCAGTAGTATGAGTAGTGACAACATTGTGATAGGGGGTAGCATGATGTCAAATGCTACAACACAATGATGGGCATCATGACAAAGTTGTGTGCAACACTTGCTAATATAGTGCAATGATATTAAATGCTGCAGTGAGATGCAGCATGATGGGCACCATAAGGTACAAGATGAGGCAGCACTGGTAAGTGCAGCAAGATGATAAGGTACAGCAAGATGCTGTAGTATGATATGTGCAACGTGGTAATGAGATCCAACATAGTGATGATGGGTGCGGCATGGTGCAACACAATGCATGGTGATGGAGTCACTTGGGAGAATCAGTCGAAGCAACATGTCTTCAACTGAGTTCAGCTACCTCATGTATCATCTACTTAGAGATGATCTATGCTCTCATTTAGATAAGTCAAAGTGTTGACTTCTGTTGTATATGTACTATCTCTCTCTTCCTCTGTTGAACTATTGAAGAACATATAAGAAGAATTGATCAAGGGTTTCCCCACATTGGGGTTTGTCCCTAGCGAGCGCCACATCTTGTGTCCTCTTGTCTTGGCTTGTCTTTTGCAATCTATGTTTATGTTCTATTTGCAATTTACTTTAATGCTGATGTGATTGCTAATCTGGAAAAGATATTGAGCTAACTGTGAAAATTGAAATAAATTGCTCTAAGCATAGAACATACCTAAAATTAGCAAAGACAGGGAGACTCACTTGTGTCATGTTACCCACCAAAATGGATAAACCCCTAGGAGAAAACCTTTTATTTTATTTTGGACAACTAGCCAACCAACAACCCTACACATTTTCTTTTTGATGATGATATGCCAGTTCCTCCACCACCTACACTAGTGATACACCTCTCACCATCCGACATTCCTCTTGGATGAAGATGGGCTACCACTCAACAAGTACTTTTATCATTTTGCAATTGAGTGCTTTTACTTAATGTTTTGGGCATTTAGTATCATGGAAAGTCTTAAGAATGAAAATTTATGTTAAAATTTAGAAACATTGGCGAATCTTACTAGTTCCTAATATGAAAAATATAAATTATTTGGTGATGCTTTTGTAAAAATATTCAAATTTCTAATGATTTTCTAGAGGCTCTATAAAATTTTAGTGATTTTAATCTAAGAAAATTTTACACTAAAAAATTTGGGCAACTGATCTTTAAAAAAATGAAAATTAGCAAATATTGTTTTTGGGAAAAACATGGAAAATTAGCTCACTTGTGAATATTAGCCCTTAAAATTTTCCCTATTTAGTATGGATAGAGGGGTGATCTGAATGATTGACTGATCTTGACTATAAACTTTTTCTCTCACCTTACCATGGGGGCTAATTTTTACCCCTAGTCTAGTGGGACCTCCTTTAAGGCCTTCGCATCAGAGGAGGGGCATTAGCTGGAAGATCTAGATTGAAATAGCATGTTCATTCTCCCTTGCAATACTTAACATCATCCATGTCACATTATTGTCCTTTGATACCATCTCCATTCTTCAGGTTCACTATCATTAGTTCATTGGTATTTGACACTCTTTATCCACATCCTTGAATAGGGCCGGAAAACAATGCCCTAGAGGTTGATGCATCTAAAAGAATGGAAAATAACAAGATGGCCACAAATAAAGAAAAAGAAAAGTAAAAAATGCAAAAGATGGCCTGGACATAAGATAGCGCAAGGGAAAAAGCATAGCATGAGCTCTAGTCTCCTCATCAACCATCACTCATTTCCTGAGAACTTGATGCTCCAGCTCATAAAAGATAACCCTTGCATGTCCCAACCTTGATGAGTGATAAGCTACCTCACCTTAAGAGGTAAATTAAATGATATATGATAAAGATAAAGCTTTGATCCTTGAGCTATGCACCAAAATAAAAAAACATTTTCAAAAAGAAGTAAAAGACGCACCAAAGGAGTGGAAAAGGTAGGTTGAGCAGGTTAAGTCATGCATCCATGATTTCTCCTTCCATTACATATATACACTTAGGATGTGGACTACCATTAGTTGGTCGCCTGACCATGGCACTTTGCCATGAAGTCTCTCCCCTACATTGCCACTTATTTCATCAACACCTATTGATTGAAGGGTTCACCTTGGAAATGCCACATCCCCTTGGGGGCTGGAAACACTTAATAGGGTTGACTACTTAGCCACTTCTACACAATTAGGGAACACCTTTATGGGACTTGGTCTAGTTAGATATTTGAAGGTGATCTTAGTTTGAAGTATTAATATGCCATTAACACCTATGTATGGTCCACTTAGATGCATTTATGATCTTAGTCTGTAATGAATGGTTACTTTCACTTGAGTATGAGTTGGTTTGGCCATGTGGTGTAGTGTAGCAAAGACCTTGACAACACCCTTCTCCATAAGATGCCCATGTCATCCATTACATTCTAGAGAGCATGATGACTTAGGAAATACAATGCTACCCACTTTTGGCAGAGCGTTGGGCCTTTTCATGACTTGACAGTTGATATACATCCTAGAGTACCCCTAGGAGACAGAACACTGAATTTCTCTTGCTTAGCATGGAGGATTCTTGATGATGTACCAATGGACCTAGTATGCCCCTAAGTTGGCCTTGACACTACTTGATGGGCATGCCATGATCTAGGGCTCAAATGAGGATGGTCATCCTTAGGATGATTGAGGAGGGATTATTGCACCTTATGGAGCCTTAATTCTAGAAAGAGAGGGAACCAGGTTGCCTACTTGGCACCCATGGAGATGATGCGTTGCATCCACAATTGGATTTTGGACCCTTGAAACTGCTTTCATGTGTGATTTTGGGATTTTCCTCAAATGGAGGATGATCATGATGCTTGGAGACATTTTTAGCCTTGTATTTGCCTTGATGGAGCATTTGGAACCCTAAAAGGGCATGACATAATCACTTTTTAGGTCTATGGCTCACACGTCTTGGCTTATTTTGGCATATCTTGTTGCAAAGCTAATGGTTTGGTTTTTAACCCAATTTTACTTTTTGTCCACCAAAAATCGGACTTGCGAATGGGATTTCAGTTAAATATTAGAAGTAAACCACATGTAAATAGAGGTTCACCTCTCTCATTGTTTCATCATCACTTGTGTGGAATTGAGCTTCTCTTGTAGAACTTGGCCTAGCTTTTGTACTTCGCTACTTTGTGGAGATGTGGTCTTATGTGGTTTTTTTGCTATTGGAGACTAGTACTTGTTGTGGAGACATCATTTTGGGATTGAAAGAAGGCATATTCTTGGATATATTATGAGTACTTTTGTTGAATATCATTTATGGTTATTACATTTAATGAAACATTGCTAGGGTTTCTATGTTCCTTGTCTAAAAGCTTATGTTTATATGAAATGCTCAGTAAATTTTGCATGCTTTAATCTTGTATCCTTGAATTCCCTAGAAAACCTCCTTGAGAGCATTTTTCTAGTGATTTTTTCCCCTCATCAAGTGATAGCTAGTGTTAGCAAGTGAAAACCTCTGGTTTTTCTCCCTTACTCCCTTCAAGGGTTTGATATTTCCATGGTCAAAGTCCCTAATGCTCCATCATTGATGTAGATAGAAGGCACTAGCAACCAATTGGTGATCAAAAACTCTAAAATTATATCTTTTTCTCTCCCTCCTAAAATTTCAGCTGTTTAATGACAATCACTAGGGTTAGGGTTTTAAGCTGAATTCAACTAGGGTTTGAAGGTTGAGCTGATTTGAGGTTGTTTCATCTTCCTTTTCCTTATAACATCAAAATCTAGCAATTTGCATGGTTAAAGGTGCTTCCCTAGGGCTGACTTCATCAACCCTAGGAAATTCTACCCTCTAGGGCATGTGAAGCCCTAATTCTACATAAAATCTTCAGCTTATGGGCATTGAAGGTTTGTCATTCTGTTTGTCTATCATATCTTTCAAACACTTCACTTGTATGTCTAGATGTGACATTATTGAGCCACATCTTGAAAACCCTAGGCTACAAATGTTATCTCATAGGCCTCTTCATAGGTATGCTATTCCTTATCCCAAAGAATTGAGCCTTTTTCCTAGTTTGGAGTACTTTGATCAAACCTTTCAAAGTATCACCTTGATCCTATTAACCTAGAATACCCTTAAGTGACCTATATTGGGAAGCTTTCTGTGTGGTGAAATTCCATTAAAGAGGTGGACTACTAAGGTGACAATGGCATCCACCTCATTGTTGTGTCTTAGTCTGGCTTTTTTCTTTTGAGACTTCTCACAAGACTTGTTAAATTTAGAGGAAACATGTCCCTTAGAGGTTTGATCTAGGTGTCCTACAATCTTCAAGGATGAATAAAGGACAGAGCTTCACTTAGGTCATGCCAAAGGAACTTGCTGAAAATCATGTCCAAGGAAGATAATGAGATAAAAATACCAGTAGTTTCTTTGGTGAATACTTGATAATGATTTTCGATCAACTTAAACAAGTTAAAGAAAGATAGCTTACTCAAGTTAGCATGCATCAATCAAACTCATCGATAAGCATCCAAGAAAAGAGAACCATCCACATCAACAAGTCTTCATCGAGAGGTTGGTCGACTCATCCATGCATAGCCAATCTATAAGAAGATAAAAAGTGCAAAAATTTAGACTTTCTAAGGGATTTATCCCCTAATTCAGAGAATGAGAGGAAGAACATCTCTATTGATAAAGGAAACGCTCAACTTCCTCTTAGAATAAAATATTAATTTGTTAAGGTGAAATCCCCTAACTAGCCTATTGAGGGGGTAAAATCCCTCTTTACTAATAAGTAATCTAAAATAATACAAATTAAGGTTTTTTCAAGCCACATGTATAAAATCAATACTCATCCCAAAAATATTTCAAACTCCTTAAAATGTGGTTGGGTCAACTCCACTTTCAAGTCAGCTCAACTATTTGTTTAAACTTCGAATCACAATTAGAGACCCCTCAGAAGTTGGTCCTGACTTTAAAGGTCACTTTAAGGTTGGCTCAAAAAAATCTTCCTTCTAGCACCTCTCACATACATATTGAATCACCCTTACGTTAAAAATCTGATTGATCCTTAAAGTTTAGGTGCCTTACTTTGAAATTTTGTGCTCAACCATACAAGGGAATAGCCAAATCAGGTTGCAACTCTTCACACATTACCAAAAATACCTCAACATATGGCGAGATCCTTTGTGTGCCTGGTGGTAGAGTTGGCAGATTTAGATGTAGGGGTTATGCATGCATCTGAGTTGATCTATCTTCAAAACTACAAAGTTGTGCCTCAATGGAAGTCATCCCTTGCCCATATCAAGAATTAAAATTTAGCAACATTCTACTCCAAGCATGTTGGTGGTTTTTGTTATGCTTCATGATAAATGATGTCCATTGTATTGATTGCATGTTGGGTGCATAACACTCCATCATTACCTTCCATCTCTATAGAAACTGCCCTATGTTTTATACTACCACTTGCCTTTACCACTTTCCTTAACTAGCATTGCCACAAACTTATTGTAATCAATGCTCCCATCATTATCTTGACAAGCTTCTTTGATCATTTCATCAAGCCGAGCATCACCTATACCAAATTCTTGTCAAGCTTGCTGAAGTTCACCCATAGTAATTTGTCTACTTCCATCTTTTTCAAATATAATAAGGAAGAAAAGAGATGCTCCTCATGTTCCATCTTGTTTAAATACAATGCAATTGCAATGAATTCACCAGGATCTATAGTATTACTGTTTTATTATTAGCTTCCACCATAAGTTCTTAGAGTTTTTACTCCATAAGATTAGTAATACCAACTCTATTAATCCATTGTTTTGCTCATAAAATACAACTAACATGATTCTTGTTACCATCATAGTGGTTGTTTGAAATAATGTCCTTAGGAACCCGCTAAAGCCTTAGAAAAGTGGTTGGTAAAAAAACCCAAAAGCTACTATTCTAGAAGTTTGTCATGTTTAGTATTTACCACCGTCAATCAACAAACTTGATTGACCAATACAACCATACAGACAAATGATTGATTTTGCAGGAATGGTCAACATAGTTAATCCTCCAATGCAGCTAATAATCAAATATCCTAGGATGGAAAATATTTATTCATGTGCTCATTGGTTAAGCAACCAAGTAGGTCTACTGGCTAAAATATAGAAAGTGGTTTCCCGCCATTGATCAACATGAAAGTAGAAGAGCCAAAGCTATTTAGATTTACCTCTTGAAACAATTCCATTATCCTTAACCAAATCATGACTAATTATGATATCCAAACACTAATACCAAGGATCTCCCTAAAGAACAAAATCTAAATCCAAGATCATTAATAAATTATGAGGATGATCATCTTTTGGCTGAACCAAAAGTTGCTCCCCCTATTGAAATGGTATATCATTGAAATGTTCTATAACCACCACTATCAGATACAAGGATAAAGTTTCCTACGGATTCATCTTTGCATGGCTGATCGTCATTCTTCTTTTTGTATTTTATCATCGTCATTGGAAGGATTGAACATGCCAACGTTTTCTTCTTCATGGAACTCTGCATATGGCTTGATTGATACATTCACTAGTTCATGGTCATTTAAGCATGAGTCATCTTCAATCTCTTCATCATTGAAAACTTCATGACATGCAAATATTTTGCTATCTTGCTTCCTTTTAGCAGCAAGAAATTCTCGCACTCATAGGGCAACAAGAAATATTTCTATAAATTTTTGGGTTCTCACTCCATAAGATGGAATAAGACTTCAAATAAAAAGCAGAGGCACAATCCACTAAAATGTTTCTTATTTGAAATGAGGGATGAAACTTTTGCAGTGCCTCAACAAATCTACCATGAAAGTCAAGAATAGTATCAATTTCTCCCCTCTTAATGATTTGGATTAGATCATTATATTAGTTTCCATCCATCTTGATACTTTTAGAGAGGAAAAAGTGGAGGAAACGACTCATAGGAGCATTTTGGCTGTTGTGTTCTAGTTTCGTGAACTAGGTTCTAAAACCTTTTGGAAGTAGATAAAATGATGTTTTCATGGGTAAAACTTGTCCACTTAAGCCAACACCCCCTAGTGCTATTCTATACACAAATACCTTTCCAATGACATAAGAATTGCCTTAATCGGAGTTTGTATGCAAATGTTATGCCACCCGAAAGTTGACCTTCTTGTTTTGACCACCATGATTCGAGAGGGTGCCACATCATCCCCCATTATTAATAGAAAAGTGGCTAGCCACATGATCATGATAAATAAGTCTCTAGAAGATTCCATATTGTAACTCTAGTTAAGAGTTGAAGGAGTCAAACTTAACCACGAGTAGGCTATGGAATTGTGTTATAATAGGGTCACTAGAAGGAAAAGGCTTTCCATTCTATTCGAATGTATTTTTTTTGATAAATGAGCAAAGTCGTTGAGAGTGGATAGAGAGAGAGAAAACAAAGGGGGTTTGTATACTATAGCAGCCCACGTGTCATGTCTCTCACTCATTTGTACTTGCATCCATATCCATTCAGAGAAAGAGGGAGCAGAGCAACCTCACCTTCCAGCTTTGTTTTCTCCCGAAAGAGTTTCCCAGGTCATATCTTGTGTTATTTTGGATTGTGAGTGGTCGTTTTATTTGTTCTCTATTTTTTTCATAATTATAATTTGTATGCCTATGTAATAACCAATAATTAACAAACCTAGAAATTTGAGAATTTAAATATTATAGTGTAGATTTCAGATTTTTTAATATATTTTAGTAGATTTATTGTGACAAATTTTCCAGTTGAATATCCACAAAAATTTATAGATCATATTGGTATCAAAGTAGGTTTCTTTTGGTATATTATATAGAGTTGTAGGAGATCTAAATTGATTAAGCCAAAAGTCATACAACCTCAACTATTGCCGACAAATCCATTAAGCACCCTCAATATTTGGTAGAGGATAGGTTTGAGCAGCTGGAAGAACAAGTCGTAGGTATAAACCGTAATGTGAGGCTCCCAATGGTAGCTTTGACTAATAAGTTCAGGATATTCAGAGAAGTTGGGGTTTCTAACATAGAGGTTAGATTAGAGGGGAGATCATGCGATCAGGAGGAAGTAGAGAGAGAGTCTAAGAAAGAACTCAAAAAGGATCAAGCTAGTTCAAGTGCTATATTCCATTCCTAGTCCTTGTTCAAGATAGAAGGGAAGGTCGACATTAAGCCATCATATCAAGGTGAGATCGTCGCTTTGAAGTTAAATCACTGGTTGCAGAAATTATTTTATTTTAGCGTTCACTGTATAGAGGAAGAACAATTTTTTTTGTTTGGTTGTCTGAAACTAGAGTGCCATGCTCTGACTTGGTGGGAAAGCCACATAGAAACCCTGGGGTTGGATAGAGATCCTAAGTGGGAGGATTTCAAAACTCTCATAAAGTCACAGTTTTACCCTATTGGGTATGTAGAGGATCAGTGAATTTGGTGGCATTACTTGAGGCAGTGCAAAGTGTATAGGAGTAAACTACAAAATTTATGAAGAAAGCCATAATGGTGGGTATCTCCCTAAAGAACCCATGCATAAGTATATGGGGGGTCTACATAGACATTTTTAGAAGCAAGTGATGTTCTTCAAACCAAATACAATGGACAAGGCTTGTGCATAAGCACAATAATGGAGAACATATGCAAGAGGAAAGGGAAATCAAGTGGGTCAAAGTAGGAGCACTGAGAAGCTTCTCTGGGGGGGGCGGAGGAGAAAGGGGGAAAAGAAAAAAGGCAACAACCACAACACACTAGTGAAAAGATCCCAACAATCGTGCAACCATTGTAACATTGACGGTCATACAAAGGAGAAGTGTTGGAAGCTGCATACAGTGCTCAACTCGAAGAGCATAAAGAAAGATGCTAAGAAGAAAAATATCATGGTCATTGATTCAAGCAACAAGGTGGACAACAACTTGGACGTGGCTGAGAAGATTGTTTGTACATTAGTGAAGAAGGGGGTGAATCCGCATAGCTTTCAACAATAGGATGAAACAAGAATGAGAAGACTCTTTCATTTAAGTGTGCAAGTCAAGAATACATAAATTGATGCTCTATTTGACTTAGGATCACAAGGGAGTCTCATAACAACAAATCTGGTCAAGAAATTGGGACTGGAGACTCATGACCATCCTAACCCATATCCATTGGGATGGTTCAATAAAGAGGCAAAAATAAAGGTAACCATAAATGCATAGTCAAATTTGCTATCAGTGATGACTTTATTGGTGAAGTAGAATTGGATGTCATTGGCTACATGTATGTGGTGTTGTGTTTGGATGTCCCTATATGTACATGGGGATGTGATCTTCATGTGGAGAGCCAACAAGTACTTCCTCATTAAGGATGAAAAGTCCTTCATCATCAATGTGTACAAGGGCAAGTCGAAGATCTCATTGGTAAGTGCCAATCGAGCCAAAATGTTGATCAGTTCTAGCGAGAAATATGTTTTGTTATTTTTAAGAGAAAATTACTCTGTGGAAGAGTTCATGAGAGGTAAGTGATCTCGAGAATGGTGCACTAAAGAACATAAATAACATTTGGAAGAGTTTGCATAGGCATATAGGGGTGAAGAATTTGTTGTAGCAACTATTGGAAGAGGGTGTCGTTTGACCTCACCATGTGGGTCACCCATCATCATTGTGCCAAACGACAAGAATTGGTGGATGTGTATTGATTATAGGGCATTAAACAAAATTACAATCAAGAACAAGTATCCCCTGCCTAGGATAGATGATCTACTGGACTAGTTGTAGAAAGCCAAATACTTTACAAAGCTAGGCTTAAAGTTAGGATATCACCAAGTTTGGGTTAGAGAAGAAGATACCTAGAAGACCGCCTTCAAGACCAAGCACGATTTGAATGTGTGGCTAGTCATTTCGTCTGGCATATGCAATGAACTAGTTACATTTCTAAGGTTAATGGATGATATACCACACCCTTTATAGATTCATTTGTTATTATTTATTTGGATGATATACCAATATATAGTGCTGGCTGGGAGAAGCTGTTAATTTTATGTATGTTCTATGCTTAGAGCAATTTATTTCAATTTTCACAGTTAGCTCAATAACTTTTCTAGATTAGCAATCACATCAACATTAAAGTAAACTACAGATAGAACATAAACATAAATCGCAAAAGACAAGCCAAGACAAGAGGACACAAGATGTGGCGCTAGCCAGGGACAAACCCCAATGTGGGGAAACCCTTGATCAATTATTCTTATATGTTCTTCAATAGTTCAGCAGAGAGAGTGAGAGATAGTACGTTTACAACAAAATTCAACACTTTGACTTATCTAGATAAGAGCATAGATCATCTCTAAGAAGATGATACATGAGATCAGTTGAAGACATGTTGCTTCAACTGATTCTCCAAGGTGACTCCTTCACCTATCGTTGTGATGCATTTCGTCATCATGCTGCACCTCACTATGTTGCACCATGCTACACCCATCATCACTATGCTGCATCTCATCGCACTTCATTAATCATGACTGTACCCATCATTGTATTGCATTATGTGCCATTGCTGCACCATTTTGCCATACTGACCTATGTGTTGGCTGCATCTTGCTTGCTTGTTGTCCCTTGTTTGCTTGTTGTCCCTAGCATGCTTGTTGTCCTTAGCATGCTTGTTGTTGCATGCTAGCTGTAACATTGCATGCTTGGTTATTTGCTGCTAAGTACCATACAACTCTCCCAATGTTAGTTAGTTGTCCCTTGCATGCTGCTCTCCTTCAGAGACAGATGCTTTGGCTGTTCCGGCAATTCCGAGCAATTCCGACAGTTCTGGCTATTATGGCAGTTCCCGACAGTTCTAGCAGTTCCGGCAGTTCCCGACAGTTCCGACAGTTCTGGTAGTTCTAGCTGTTCCCATTAGTTTCGGTAGTTTTGACAATTCCGACTGTTCCTGACAGTTTCGGCTTCTTTCCTCTGTGTCAGCTTTCCCGTCTGTACCGACAGTTCCCGGCAGTTCCGACAATTTCGGCTGTTTCCGGCAATTTCGACAATTTCGGTTATTCCATTTATTCTTGGCAGTTCCGACTTTTCCCGGTAGTTCCGACAGTTCTCGACAAATCCTGGCAGTTCTGGCTTTTCCCAGCTGTTCTAGCAGTTCCAGCAATTCGCGGCAGTTCTGGCTTTTCCCGATAGTTTCGGCGGTTTCGGCAATTCCAACTATTTCGACTATTCTAGCTATTCTGGCTATTCCCAGCAGTTTCTACTTTTTCTGGAAGTTTCGGGAGTTCTGGCAATTTCGGCTATTCTTGGCAGTTCCGGCTTTTCCCGGCAGTTCCAGCGATTCTGACGATTCCAGCGATTCTGACGATTCCAGCGATTCAAGCTATTCCCGACAGTTCCGACTTCTGCCCTCTGGACTAGGGCAACGTTATCTCTTAGGATCTCTCCTCCTACTAAAACTCAAAGACAAGTAGAGAGGAAGATATCACAAGTGTGTTGAAATGACTTGAAGGCCACCTCTCTTTATACTAAAATGTTGAGCACAAGTGGGGTTTATTTGGTTGTTGGCCGACTTTGACGAATTGTCCCATAACACAAATAAATTCATATCTCCATGAATACTTATCGGAATCGGATGATCTTTAGATAAATCCTACACCTCTCGATGAGAGGGATCCATGAAAAATGTCAGCGTCCATTAATATGACCCACATGGAGTTTGGCGCTAGTTGCCAATTTTAACAGAAGCACATATAGGCTCAAACCCAATAGTTTGATCATGCCATAATTATTGAATATCTAAAGGCCACGTCTCCACTTGTGCATGGATCAACAAAGACAAATCTACCATTACGAAAACTTTAACAAGCCAAGTAATGTGGTATTAGTCCCACAGTTCTTAAAGAAACCCAAATTGTAGCTTTTTAGGTCTAGAATAAACTTTGAATTTGAAACATATGACAGGCGTTACCAAAATCCAACACCCTAAGTCTTTTGTACTACAACAAGGTCACCTTCCAAGACAATGATGAGGTACAGAAGTGCAAATAGAGGCTCTTGGTTTGTTGATCCTTTTGGAAAGATTAGAATACATGATTAAGGGATTTAGTATAATTCCATATTGCATAAGCCGATTGAATAAGACCAAAATGCCAAGGCTTTCATCTTGTAACAAACCCCAACATTCACATATGAGCAAGTAAATATGGCCTTTGTAATTCAATAGGATTCAAACTACCTTGATCTTAAGTTGCATGGAGAATATCAAAGATTCCATATTCATTGATGTAGTTGCTCAATTTGCGTCATAGTTGAGTATGCTCATCATCATTAGGGATCAACTTGGCTAATGCAAGCATATGGCCACTCTATACCTCTGGTCCCTGGATATGTGTGTGGTTTTCTCCTAACCCCACCCCTAGGTGTTGTTAGGTGAACCAAGATAGAGGATAATATTTGGGTGTAAGCACATATTCTAGGACATTAAGTGGAACATTAGATTATCTCACCTTTTGACCACATACTTATGAATATGATCATATAAGATTGCAATCTTTATGTTAATTTTCTTGAAACTCTACAACTACTTAGATGAGTTACTGAAAACAAGGCAACTGAAAACTGAAACCAAACTTATTTTCACCAAGTTAAAGAGTTTCTTAAAAAATTGTAACCAGTGGAAAAACACTAGAGATAAAAATACATGCACACAAATTGACACGCTTGTTTACCTAGGAAACCTAAAAGGGAAAACCTGCTTTCTTTGTTGTAGTATTTTATTGGTTGTTATTTGAGGAAATGGATCTATTACAATTCATGCTTCTACTACAACTAGTAATCTGTCTTTGCAAACACAATTGTTTTCTTGCTAAATAGCCTTGACTTGCCCCGAGAATCCCTGCTCCCTGCTCCAAAATCCTTGCCCACTTAAGCTCCTATTTCTTTGCAAACTTTTTCCTATTTCCTAGCGCACAATTTGGCTTATATTTTCTACGTACAAGCTCCTATTTCCTTGTGCACTTGTGGCCTCCTATTTCTTTGTGCAAAAGCCTCCTAAACCCTTGCGCACAACCCTCCTAAATCCTTGCGCACAAGCTCCTTAATTCTGTGCACTCCACACACAAAGAGTTGATCTCTCAAGAATGATTGATCGTGTGCCTTCATCCTTCTCTTTATAGATAGAATTCGAGCATGCAAGGAGGCCTAGTCTTTAGTTGTGATTACAAGTTATCCAAGAGTTTAACTTGTTCTCTCTCCAATCAACACTGAAGTCTTAACTCGTTCTCTTTGCAATCAAACATTGAAGACTTAACGCGTTCTAACTGAACTTGTAACTTCCACCTTGTCTTGTAGTCAAACTGAAGAAGACTCCAATGAACTGAAGGTCCAATACTACACAGGCAACCTTGATGACCATTCTAGTAAACTGGAAATCAACTCATCGAAATTGAAGTCTATCTCATGAACTCGCATCATGCTAGAGAAATACTAATTTGTGGTCTTCACTGGCTAAGGCACAAGCCAAAATACCTTCCATTGCTACATTTTCAACACTCCCTCTTAGCGAGGAAGGCATTCTGTACAACTCCCAACTTATCTTTGAAATAGATGAAACAACGTCTTGCCAATGCCTTAGTCAAGATATTTGCTGCGTGCTCCTTTATTGGAATGTATAGTAGCTTCACTATCCCTTTTTGCCCACAATCCCTAAGATGATGATACCTGATCTCGATATGCTTGGAGCGATCATGAAACACTGGATTCGCAGAGAGCTTAATGCAAGTTTGATTGTCACATTGTATTACAGTGGGCTCCATCCCCTGTCTAAAATCCAGAGAACTTCACACACTCCCAAACTGGTAGCCATGTACTTAGCCTCTGCTAAAATTAGTGCAACTGATCTCTGCTTCCTGTTGAACCAGGAAAAAACTATTGACCCAATGCTGAAAACGCAACTTGATGTACTCTTCTGATCTACGAAGCTCCCTGCCCAATCTGCATCTGTGAAGCCCTTAAGCCTCACTCGATCAACTTGTTTGTACCATAATCCATAATTTGTTGTGCCTCTGAGATATCTTACAACATGTGTCGCAGCAACCCAGTGAACTCTTAGTAGGATCCATTATAAACTGGCTCAACTGGTTCACTGTAAAACAAATATCATGTTGTGTTTGGACTAAGTACATCAATGACCCGATGAGCTGCCTGGATAATGTAGCATCTACTCGCTCTACTCTGCTAGCATCCACCTTCCTCCAGTTTGTGACTAGAGGTGTGGTCATGGGCCTGCAATCCTACATATGAAACCTTTTGAGGATCTTTGTAGTGTACTTCCCCTGCCCCAAGAAGATTTCTCCATCACCCTGCCATATCTCCATCTCGAGGAAATAGTGCATAAGCCCTATATCCTTTATCTCAAACTCTTTTGTAACATTTTCCTTGTAATCCTGAATCAAGCTATTTGCTCTAGTCAAGATAATATTGTCAAGAAAGAGCACTAGAATGAGCAGAAGCCCTCCAACCGTGATGTATAACAGGTTGTCATCCGCCTCACTCTTAGTGAAGCCCAATCCTCGAAGGTAGTTATCAATGCAAGTTTACCATGCTCTCGTTGCCTACTTGAGCCTATAAAGAGCTCTCTTCTGCAAACATACATGAGTGTCTTTGCTGAAAGTCTCAAACCGCTTTGGTTGCTCCATATAAATCTCTTCCTCAGCCACCCCATTGAGGAATGTTGTCTTCACATCCATCTAGTGGATCTTCCACCCCATCTGAGCTGCAAGCGGCATAATCGTTCTGATGGATAAATAATGAACCACTAGGGAAAACATCTCATCATAGACGATGCCCTCAACTTGCGAGAAGCCCTTGGCAACAAAACTGGTCTTGTACTTCTCCACACTCCCATTGGCTCCATGCTTCACCTTGTACACCAGAGCGTGAGCCTACTACTGATTTTCCCTCTGGCCATGGCACAATCTCCCATGCATCGTTCTTCATGATGGAGGAATATTCCTCCACCATGGCATCCCACCAAAACTACGGAGAGGCTACGTCCTCATAACAAGAAGGCTCTGTGTACCTCTGTGTCTGCTTGCTGTACTTGAACATAGAGCTAGGAGTCTCAGCTCACTCCTGGGCCTCCTGAATCAACCCCTTGGTTCACTTGGCTCTCTTCCTCCCTGTGCTGGGAGTATTGACTAAGTGGCTTCTTCCTCTCGTCTTGGTCTCCCCTCCTCATCCTGCATTGACTCCTCGTCATCGTGCTATGTGACCCATTGGCCACTTGGCTGACACTCAATCTGCAATATTGGTTGAGGCTCCTGCTTCGGAGCGAGTAGCTCGTCCTTTAGGTATTCCAACCTCCTCTCGCTCCAAGGATGCCCTCAAAACTTTGTCCTCCTCAAACCTCACGTCCTGCCGGATAAATGTCTTGTTGAGTGATTGTATCTATGCCTTGTATGCCCGAGATGTCTTAGTATGACCTACAACAATTCCCTTTTCAGCTGTGGGCTCCATCTTCTTCTTGCTCCCTTTGGACGCATAATAATAAACTGTTGTCCTAAAGATGCAAAAGTGAGAAACATCAGGCTTCTTCCCTGTGAAAGCCTCCTCAGGTGTAACTCGTCTAAGAACTTTGTGTGGACTCCTATTCTGCAGAAACACTACAGTGTTGCAAGCCTCTCTCCACAAGAACATGGGCAACCCTTAGTCATGCAACATGGCCTTGGCCACTCCAACTATGTTGTGGTTCTTCCTCTCAACCACCCCATTCTGCTGAGGGTTATGGGGTGTTGTAAGCTCTCTTGTAATACCCTCCTTTGCACACACGTCCTGAAAGCATTGGAGACATATTCCCTGCCATTGTCACTCAATGCTTTGATCTTCTTCCTAGTCTGGTTTTCTACCAAAGCCTTAAACGCCATGAACTTGGAGGAGACCTCCTCCTTCATAAAGAAGATCCATGTTTTTTGAGAATAGTCATCTATGAATGTGATATAGTACATGTGTCTCATGAAGGATGGAGAAGAGAAGGGGCCACATACATTTGAATGTACCAGCTCCAATACCTTTGGCTTTGTTGTCTTGACCCTGAAAAGATGACTTGGCATACTTCCCAAGTGTGCACCCCTTGCACACATCATGCTTGTCGAATACTCCCTGTGGTAGTCCTGTGGCTATCTGCCAAAGGATCTTCAACGCCCCATGATGCAAATGCCCCATGTGTCTGTGCCAAAGTTCCCCCATGTCTTTGCTCTGGGCACTTCCTACTTTGTTGCTCAAGGTTGCACATGTCTCAACCTGCAACTTGTAGAGATTCTTCATCGTCACACCAATTTGCTTCATGGATCCAGAAGCTAAGTGCTTGAGGTAAGCCTTACCTCTGCTGAAGATGACATGAAACCCTTGTCCTCTAGGGTAGCAACATAAAAAAGATTCTTCTAGGCCTGGAACATAGAGAACATCCCTGAGATGGAGAGAGCTACTAGACTCCCTCTCAACGCTGACAATACCAATTCCTCTAGTAAAGTACTTGCCATCACCTCTTAGCTCAATGTAAAGTTGCATGTCCTTCTCCTTCAACTGGTTGAAACATGCCTTGTTCCCGGTCATGTGGAAGGATGCTCTAGTATCAATATACCATATGCTGCTGCCTATTGAGATTTCCATGCAAGCTATCAATGAGAAGTCTTTCTGGAACTGAGAAGAAAACTCATCTACCTGAGTTGATGTAGCCACATGGTCCTTACTAGACACCTTCTTCCTGTTAGGGCACTTAGCGACATGGTGCCCAAACTGATGGCAATGTAAGCAGTTGATCTTGCTAAGATTCTTCTTCTTCTCACCCTTCTGACCGGACTTAACCTTCCTTTGCCATTCTTGCTCTTGGCTTTTCTACCTTTGCCTACTAGGGAAAGGTTCTCCTCATCCTTTGTCTTCACTGATCTTCTAACTCTTGTCCATCTTCAGATTTCTTCTTGGACACAGTCTAACCACAACCTTTCCCAATTGGGAATGTTCTCTCTGCCATTGACTGCATCTTGGAAATTTTCCCAAGACTTTTGAAACCCAAGTAACACAAGACTCACAAGGTCATTGTCTGCTACAGGCTCGCCCACTCTAGCGAGCTCATTCCAAACCTGGGTGAACTTGTAAAGGTTTGTAATGATGGGTTCTCCTTTTCTCATCTAGATATTTCTTAGCTTGTCCTTCAAAGCAAGCTTCCCCACATCACTAGAACCCTAATACAAATCTAAAATGGCTTTCCACATCTCATATGTTGTCTTCTTCCCATGGAAGTGAGGAATAATATGGTCTTTGACTGCCTCAAGAATGATCCTCCTGGCCTTGGTGTCATTCTTGTTATGATGGATCAACTGTTGGGAATTTCGAGGTGGATTTATTTGATTCGCCACAAATATTATAACCCCATTATCATCCAACACAACTGAGATCTGCTTCATCCAAGCGCAAAAGTTTGAGGCTCCCTCTAAACAGTGATCTGCCTTTAGTCCTTGGAACGACATCCTATTTATCCAAATCTTCTCTTCAAAACTCTAGTGCAAGCCTTCAAATTGAACTCCACTCTCCACTAACTGATCAATTTGGTGTTGGTCTTTATGCAAAACTCTACTCTAATACCATGTTAATTTTCCGGAAACTTTGCAACTACTTAGATGAATTACTAAAAACAAGGCAACTGAAAATTGAAAAGGAATTTACTTTCACCAAGATACAGGGTTTCTTAACAATTTATAAGTACCGGAAAAACACCAGAGATAAAAACACATGCACACAAATTGACACACTTGTTTACCCAAGAAACCCAAAGGGGAAAACCTTCTTTCTTTGTTGTCGTATTTTATTGATTATTCTTTGAGCAAATGGATCTATTACAATTCATACTACTACTACAACCAACAATTTGTCTCTGAGAACACAATTGTTCTCTTGCTGAATAACCTTGAATTTCCCTGAGAATCCCTAGTCCTTGCTCCACAATCTTTTCACTCTTGAGCCCTTATTTCCTTGCACACTTGCTCCTATTTCCTAGTGCACAATTGGGCTCCTATTTTCTAGCGCACAAGCTCCTGATTCCTTGTGCACTCGTGGCCTCTTGTTTCCTTGTGCACAAGCCTCCTAAATCCTTGTGCACAAGATCCTCAGTTTTGCGCACTCCACACACAAGGAATTGATCTCTCAAGAATGATTGATCTCGTGCCTTCATCCTTCTCTTTATAGATAGGATTGAAGCATGCAAGGAGGCCTTCTCTAGTTGTGATTGCGAGTTAACTAATAGTTTAACTTATTCTCTCTCAATCAACACTAAAGTCTTAACTCGTTCTCTTTCCAATCAACATTGAAGACTTAACTCGTTCTAACTGAAGTTGTAACTACCACCTTGACCTGTAGTCAAACTGAGGAAGACTTCAACGAACTGAAGCTCCAACACTATGCATGCAACCTTGATGACTATTCTAGTAAACTAGAAATCAACTCATTGAAACTGAAGTCTATCTCATGAACTCACATCATGCTAGAGAAAGACTAATTTGTGGTCTTCACTAGCTAAGGCACAAGCCAAAAGACCTTCCATTGCTACATTTTCAACACTTTAGTCAACAATGTCTTTGAACCTGTTGACAAGGCAAATTTTCGCTATACCAACAAGGGGAACTAACCCGATCGTAGACCCTAATTAGATCTGCTTTCGTTTGGAGTAGCTAGTTCCAATGAGTTTTAAAGGACCCTATGAATTGTTATAGGTGTTGAGAGATTACTTCCTGGAGGAAGACTTCAATTAAATCAACAAAAGGAAACAACTAACCTATGTGTATCAAATCCTATCTAAACTACTTAAGCTACTCTAATCTAGTCCTGACTATCCTAATCTATTCTGCAGGAGCAAAACAATAGGAGGTTAAACATCATATATAAATCTCAAGTCCAAATGAATCAATTACTGGTCCAAATAAGGACAAGGCTGTATTAAATCCTAATCGCAATCCAATTACTTATACATGAATATACATTCCTTTCCATACAAATAACACTTGCAACTGATGTTTAACAAAGTCTGGAATCAACAAACCTTCATGAATTATCAATGCTATTGAATTACATTCAAATAACCAGGAATAACCATGAACAATTAGTTATCAATATGCACAAAGCAAATCACGTTTGTCTTTATACTAGCAACAACACACTGATTCTAAACATATGAGAGGAAAGGGAAATAAATTTGAAACAACAAGCTCCTTCTTGAACCAAACAATTCTCTTTATTCACAATAAATCAAAGTTGTTTTCTCCAAACAAAAAGCCCTTCTCTCCTATCTGGAAGTAATATTTATGACTCAGGCCATGACTCTTGGTCTTCCCCTGTTCTTTTCAATATACCGATCCAAATAAACAGATGTAGAGCCATTGGTGTCATTGCTAACACGTAGAAGGCATTTCCTGTCACTGGGGCGCTTCATTTCCTAGTGAAATGAATAGATGTTGATTACAGGATGATGACTGTGTGTCATCTCTTCATGATGAGATCTGGGGTAGCTTTGCTTTCAGAGTACACAAGGAACACCTGGAAACCGACTAAGAATGCCAAAGGCCCGCTCTTTCAACGGAACAAACCCGCATATATGAGTTCTCCGGATCCGCTTATGCATCCTTTACTCATTGCCTGCAGAGATAATAGACACCAGTCATGCTTATGAAAATATGACAGAAATGCTTTAGAAACGTAAGTCTTGCCTTCATTCAATGTTTATTACATCAGAAGGAATAAATGCGAAGAAATAGGCCCCTTTTTTCTAATTCACGCATTGATTAAGTCCCGCAAGCGCAAAATTGGTCTACATTGAAAATCGTCGTATAACACAAAACCGAATGGTATTTCGGAAGGGGTTTAGGTGGTAACTGGTAGTGCAAGGAAGGCCCTCGATTCCATTCTTCAAAGGACATGTAGCAGTTAGGAGGAAAGATGATACCACTTTTCGGGCGGGCATTCCTTGAGCAAATTGTTCACCCGAAATCTGCATGGACCGTTGGATCCACGAGGGGTAGATCAACGATGGAGGGTTGGGGAGGCGGACCCGAAATGCATATGAGCCGCGTTTAATAATCCCTTCGGATCCGCAAAATAAGCTTTCCTTTTGAAAAGCCCCGGCCACGGTGTTTTATCAAATACACAGGAATATACGTGAAAACCCGCATCTTGGCTGTACAACTGGATTTCAAAAATTATATACCGGAGCCTATTATTATTGCTGGGTCCGATCATCACCCCTTCGCTAACTGCATAACGCTCGGGCTCCGCCGATTGCGATAAGCGATCAGGGAAGGCGGACCCGAAATATAGATATACTGCCCTTAATAGTCCTAGCGGGTCTGCAATGTATGTCTTCCCTTTGAAAAGCCCTGACCTCAATAATTTTCGAAAAACATGAGAATATATGGGAAATATCGCCAGATCTATCATCGGCGGGTCCAGGTGATAGCGGTGTGCCTTATATATAGACCTTGGACCCTGCGGATAGCGACATGCGATGGGGCTTCGGACCCGATATTTATATAATATGGTTAATAAAGCCATCGGTTTCGAAGTATAGTGGTACTCATCATGCCTTGGTGTTGATTCCGATAGGCTAAAAGGGGTGATTTAGGCATTTTTTTGAGTATTTCTATTATAAAGAGTCATAATGGAGATGAAGGTGCGATGGAAGGTTTTTGAGGGTTGAAAAGGAGCCGATGGAGGATATGAATGAAGGGCTAGAAAGTGCTATTAATGGATCATGCGACAGATGTTTAAAGAGGGGGGCTTTACAATTAGGAATTGAAGATTTGGCTCGACAACAAGTTAAAGTCTCTGGAATAAAACAGATCACTCAGAGAGATGAAAGAATCAACTTTTAGGGTACCCATTCAAAATTGCTACCAAGGCAGGTTTTAATAGGGTGGTGGTTGTGGCCACAACAAATGGCGAACCACTGGGCGAACCAGTTATCTCTGTTTTTTAATAAAACTTGGATCAATAGAACATGAGGGTGTTAAAATACAATTGAAATTCAAACTATATAGATGGACATGCATGGGTTCCACTTCAACATTAATTGCTTCAGGTGGGATAGAGACAAATAGCTTCTACCTACTGATAGGGTTTTGATAGGCATTATCCAATGGTAGTATTATGGGATTTATTGACTTTTCTTTACCTGTTTCCTACTTTCAAAAGTCCTTTTGGGGCCATCATTGGTCTGTCAATACCTATTTAGGTGTGTACCTTAGCTTTTTATTTCTCATCAGACATGATGTAGATATGTTTGTCTGCATTTTCTATGAGAATTTCAGTGCTATAGTTTCATATGATTGAATGGGGCGCAGTCATGGATCATGCCATATTTTTAAACCGTTTAAGCAAGGTTGGGCTTGCTGTGTGAATCGGTACTCTGAGCCCAACAATAGTCCTTACTCTAACCGACTTCCCAAACAACTTGTCCTTCCAGAGTGGCACAAGGACTTGACATTTCATTTTCTTTTAAATAAGTCCTTCCAGTTTCAGGCACAAGGACTAGAGCACAATTGGATTTGCCACATGGTATATGACAATGAGTTTAGCCCATGAAAGGAGATTTGCTTGTAGATAACAAAGATTGGACAATTTAGTGTGGTGGATGGGACCAATGGAGAATGACTACAAACCTTACAGGCAAGTATAGGCTAGGTCTGAGTGGGATTTGTTTAAAAATGCAGCGTTCCTCCATGCCAGTCCAGCTCTAGTTACATATTTTTTGTTTTATACAGATGGGCCTACATACTCTAGATATCCAAGTTATCAACAGATCTTACCCAGTTCCCAACAAATGTCAACGAGTGGCTTTGGTTTGAATTCCACAGCTGATTTTCAAGTTCTCATGGGTTGATTGAAAATTTGTTTGATTTGCAAGGTAACGATGGATTAAGAATCAACAGGTTAATGAGGAAGGCAAAAGCTGAAGATGGCAAATGGGGGAAATCTGAAAAAGGTAAAAACGAGATTGGAGGACCAAAATCAATTGGCTGAAAAGGACTGCAATTCAAGATAGAAGGGAAAATAAACTTTGCACAAAAACAAGAATGGTAAAGACGGAAATGGAATTAAGCTAACATCAACATGAAATGAAATCTAACCTATTCAGGAGGTAACCACCATGTGGTGGCTACTAGAAGTATCTTTTCAGACGCTGGCCATTAACAGGGAGGTTTTCAGTTTCTCCCTGTAAAGTTTTCAACCTGTAAGTTCCTTGATCAATTTTTTCCACGACTTGGAATGGGCCCAACCATAAGTGTTGGAATTTCATGTGTTTACCTTTTGGCTCATTCAACTTGTACCATTTCAAGGTAGCTCTCCTACTTGGTAACCTTTATATCCTGCTAGATGGCGATCAAACCACCTCTGCACAATCATTTGGTGATTTCTGAATTTATTTCTGGCTTTATCTCTCAATTCCTCCAACCTCACCAGTTGGTTGATCCTTTCTTGAAGCAAGGCTGAAGGGGTTCCTCTTGCAGATTAGGAGAGTTGTAGAGAGGGAAGGGTGACATTTGGAGGCAAGATGGCTTCCTATCCATAGACAAAGAAGTATGGGGAGTTTCCTAAGGCCACTTTTGGGGTGACCCTATCGGCCCAAAGGGAATTTGTTAGAGCATTGTGCCAGTTCCTCTAGTTATCGGTGACAGATTTACGTATTATGTGTATGAGGTTCTTGTTTGAAGGCTCTGCAACTTCATTTCCTTGGGAGTAATAGTTGGATGCATACCTTATGTGAATTGATTTATCAGTAGCAAATTCCGTCAATTTCAGTGATGAAAAGTAAGAAGCATTATCAAATATTAGAGCGTCTGGGATGCCATAACTGTTGATGATGAATTTCTCAATAAATGATATTACCTCATCTTCGTTTACCTTCCGAAGCGGGATGGCTTCTGTTTGGTGAAGTAATTGGTGGCTGTGAGTATATACTTATGTTGCTGTGAAGAGTTTGGAGTGATCTCACCTATGAATTCTAGGCCCCATTGCTGGAATGGGCAATAAATCATAACAGTCTTGAGGGAAACAACTGGCTATCTTTCGTGTTGTGCAGCGGTTTGGCACATCTTGCATTTGCGGGCGTAGGCATGCGAGTCTCTTAACACTGTGGGCCAATAATATCAAGCTCTTAATATTTTGTGAGCAGTGGTCTCTCCGCCATAGTGACCACCTGTTGGGCCGTCGTGCATCTCTTTCAAGAAATGATCAGCATCACCCTTCTCCAAACACCTCAGCCAAATTCCTCAATAATTTTTCTGTATAATGTGTTATTGGCCAAATGATATTGATTAGATTTTGTCAGGCCAGGAGTAACTCCAGAAAACTAATGCGTTTATTCATTTAGCCAGCTATCTAATATATACATGAATGTGATTGTTCAGTTCATCTTCTCGATGACTGT